>JARKHS020025558.1:0-25159 GCA_030143305.2 Amblyomma americanum | reverse complement strand
GGCAGCGCCGGAGAACTGTGGAAAAGGGGTGATATATAGATGCACCGATTTTTTGGACGGAGGAAGAGATCCTAAAGAGACTCGAGTACTTTGGAAACAAGAACCCACCCGTATTGGGAGTAAGCAGACTTGGGAAAGAAGCAAAGGCAGTCCTAATTCTTTTCGAGAGCAACAAGGTCCCGTGGCAAGTGTACCTGTCGCCCGCACCATCCAAATGCGTACTATACAAGAAACGCTTCGAAGTATGCTACGCATGCGGCAGGATGGGCCATAGGCAGGACGTATGCCCGGAACAAGACAACAAAAAGTGCAGAAACTGTGGGGAAGAAAACCCACAGGGAAGTCATCAGTGCAAGACCAAGTGCCAGCTCTGTGGAAAGGAGCACCCATTGGGAGACAAGAAATGCAAAGAGATGTACAGAACACCGTAAGAAGTAAAGAAGAAGATATGGGAGAAGAAACAAGAAGCACAGGCCCCAAACACCACGAGCAGGCGAGATGAAGGAGCGTCGCAGGGACGACAGCGTCTCGAGACTGGGGAAAACAAGAGCAAAGACCAGGCAACACCCGGGGCCCAAGCGACGCCGAAAGGGACAAGAAGATCGAGATCTAGGGACCCAAAGAATCCCTGGGGCAGGAGACAGAGCAGAAGCAGGACCCCGACCAAAGAACCCAAACAAGTAAGCTTTGTAGAAGGGTCTTCCCAGGCTAAAGACGATAAAGATAAAGAAAATAGAACAGTTGAAAAAGAAAGTGAGTGAGCTCCAAGGGTTAATAAGTAACCTTACGAAAGTAATAAAGGAAAAAGAGAAGGCAGCGCCTCCTCTCCCTCGCATGCTACCTATACAGCCCGTGCAGGCAGCACAACAAAGTACCCCTCGACACCTAAGCGGCAGGAAACGGTAGAGGACAAAATGGAGGAAGCAGAAACAGTCAAGAGACCCCCGCTAAAGCGAAAGGGGGACAACGGAACAGATATATGGGTAGATGTAAAGAAGGAATGTGAAGAAAATAGGAATGCCATAAAGGCGATACAAACAGAACAGAGAGACTTCATGGCACAGGTCATGGCAGCACTCAAGCAGATACAAGAGAACATGAATCAGAGATTTGAGAGCATGACGGCAGAATTACAGGCGCAAAGAGCTGAATTGCAAACGCAGAGAACTGAGCTGGTTGCCCTAGGGGAACGACAGAAAAACTTGGAGGACGCTTTTACCCAAATTCAATATGGCCAGAAACGCACGCAATAAGTCCATTATTTGCCAATGGAATTGCCGAGGATTCCAACGCAAGCGAGCGTTATTGCAAAATTACGTGGAGACGTTAGAAGAGAAGCCGCTAGCGATAGCGATACAAGAGACCGGGAAACCAGCATCCCTGCCAGGATATCAGGCATTCCACAGCGACAGGGGAGAGAAATCGAGAGTAACGACTCTAGTAAAGAGAAACATAGCGACGATCGAACATGAGATTCAATCCAGGGACATAGAAGGAGTCTTGGTAAAACTGCTCACGGGTAGGAAAGAAGAGCCTAGCCTCTTCCTACTTAACGTCTACTCAAGTCCCAAACAAAAAAAGTAAGGTTCAGGGCCATATTCAGGAAAGCCCTGAAAGCAGCAGGAAGAAACCCCCTCTTCATAGTAGGAGATATAAACGCAATGCATGAGGAGTGGGGATACAATAGAAAAGATAGTAAGGGAAGACAGCTTTGGGAGGATATACAAGAACTGAGTCTTACACTACACACTGATCCAGGAACCCCGACGAGGAAAGGGAACAGTGTCACTGCAGACACCACACCTGACCTAACACTGTCGAAGAACACCAAGGCGGTGTCCTGGGAAAATACGGGGCAAGACCTAGGTAGTGACCACTATATAATAGCTACAACAACGACCAAAGGTATCAAGGAAAAACGGCTGAAGCAACCAAAAGTTACAGAATGGGACAAATTCAGGAAGCGAAGGGAAGAGTCCGCCGCTACTACAATCACGGACCTAGAGGAGTGGACAAATAAACTTAAAAGACATGCCACCGAAGCGACGGCAACTCTAGAAGGCCAAGAAGCTCCGTTAGTGGTAGATAGTAAACTTCTGCACATGTGGGAGGCAAAAAGAGGCTTAGAGAACCGACTCAAAAAACAGAGATGGAATCGGATCCTGAAGAGACGATTAGCTAGGCTAAACAGAGAGATCGAAAAGTACGCAATACAGTTGTGCGAACAAAACTGGTGCAGTAAATGCGATGACATGGAGAAGGGAATGAGCCTAGCGAAAACCTGGAACATCCTGAGACACCTGCTAGACGCAACCCAGTCAGTCACAGACGAACATTAGATTGGCCAAAACACGGCACAAATATGAGGGAACAGATGATAGTTTCATGGAGGAAATCAAACAAACATACATAGGAAACATAGCACGCACTAACCTGCCAGATAATGAGGGACCGGGCAATGAAAAACTGGACACGCCCATAACGGAGGCGGAAGTGAGAGCGGAGATAATCAAGCTCAAAACTAAATCGGCTCCAGGCCCGGACGGAATACCCAACAAAATGCTAAGGAACCTGGATGATGAGTCGATCACTGCTATAACTAAATACATGCAGCAGGTGTGGGAAAAGGGGAAGCTACCAAAACAATGGAAAGAAGCAAGCATCATTCTTATTCCCAAACCTGGAAAGCCCTTAAAATTGGAGAACCTCAGACCAATCTCCCTCACCTCATGCGTAGGGAAGTTGATGGAGCATGTAATCCAAACGAGGCTAACCAGATACATGGAGGACAAGAAATTATGGCCAAACGAGATGGTCGGATTTAGGCTAGGCCTAAGTACTCAAGACGTTATGTTGAGATTACAACATGACATCATAGACTCTCGGACTAAGGACATAAAGGCAATCTTGGGATTAGATATTAAGAAAGCTTTCGACAATGTAAAATATGAGGCGGTCCTATCGGAACTTCAGGAGATTGGTGTAGGCGGCAAGATATACAACTACATTAAAGACTTCCTGTCAAATTAGACAGCCAAAATAAGATACCAGGACCTGGAGTCAGAAGAAATAGAGCTAGGCAACAGAGGTACACCACAGGGATCGGTACTATCCCCGCTCCTCTTCAACCTAGCCATGAGAGGCCTCCCAGCGAAACTGGGAGGAATCGAGAACTTACACTTTAGCATGTATGCGGACGACATAAATGTCTGGATAAACAAAGGCAGCGATGCAGAGATAGAAAACAAACTTCAAACTGCGGCAGACACAGTAGTGGAGTACGTGGCAGGAAGGGGGCTAGCCTGCTCGCCAGAGAAGTCAGAACTCTTAATATAGAACCCGAAATCTTTAAGATTAAAAAGGGATAGCAATCTTAGCATTATGGTAGAGGCAAACCGGTGCCTAGGGTTGGCAAGATAAGAATTTTAGGCCTTTTTATTCAGGAAAATGGATACAATGATGAAACAATAAAGAAATTGGAAGGATATGCAGCGCAAGTAACTGGAATATTCAGAAGAATAGCGCTCAAAGGGAGAGGACTCAAAGAAAGGAGCCTAATAAAATTGGCGCAAGCATACATAATCAGTCGACTCACCTACGCTACACCATACCTTAACATCCGGGCCCCAGAAAGAGATAAGTTGGACTCAATAATTAGGAGGTGCTACAAACGAGCGTTAGGAATACCCATAAGCACCTCAACGGAAAGACTCCTAGCTATGGGGATACACAACACTTGGAAGGAAACGGCCGAGGCGGTCAGAACAGCTCAGCAGGAAAGACTTAGCCAGACATATAACAGGCAGAGCCATTTTAGGCATGGTAGGATTGCAGGCAGACAGAGGCATGCAGCAAAAAAAAGGTATCCCGAAGGAGGTCAGGGAACATCTCAGAATAGACCCACTTCCGAGGAACATGCTCCCCACCTTCAACAGTGAGAGGAGGGAAAAGAGAGCCGAAGCCCTCATGAGACGCTCCAACGAAAGGAATAAGGAGACGGTAGCATACACGGATGCGGCGAACGGTAGACTGGGAGCAGCTGTAGCCACAGTGGTGGATGGCAAGGGTACAGCAATATCAGCAGCTACAATACGCAGCCGCAATTCGGAAGTAGCAGAAGAGGTAGCAATAGCGCTTGCTTGCGTGGGAACAGAGGCAAACTATATAATAAGTGACAGTAAAACAGCCATCTACAATTATGGAAGAGATAGAGTCGCATCAGAAGCGGTGCGGATTCTAACGGGGAAAAAGATGAATAGAAAAATTAGCCTAATATGGGAACCAGCTCATACGTCAGTACCAGGCAATGAAGCGGCGCACCTTCTAGCTCGAGATCTCTACCTCCGAGCAGAAGCGGAACCGCCAGATTGCAAGGAACTAGACGAGAGACTACAAACATACACAAAAATCATAGAGAATTACAGACTGCAGAGAAGAACTGTCCCTCCTCCGGACAAGGAGCTCGGGAACAGAGAGGCAGTAACCTGGAGAAGGCTACAGGCCGGAAATTTCATAAACCCGGTATGGGCGTCACACGTCCTACAAGACGAGGACATAGAAGATAAATGTAAAAAATGTGGAGAGAGGGGGACCCTCGACCATATAATTTGGCAGTGTGTACACTCCCCAGGGGTGAGGGAAGGAATAGATAGTAGAGAAGCCTGGGAAACCCTTCTGCAAAGCGCGGACCCCGCGACCCAGAAGAAAGCCATTCATCTGGCGGCAGAGGCCGCGAAGAGCCAACAACTCTTTGCTTGCATCTAGTCGCGGAGGCCCTGGCCTCTGCCCCTAGGCCTGCGCGCCAGGGGTAGGGAGTAGAGGGCCTCCATTTCTGATGGAAATAAAAGTTTTTGGAACTGGAACTGCTTCTCCTGAAATTTTAACAGGAATAGGAACCATCTCACACGCTTACTGCCCTGCGTGGCCGTCGATACAGGAGCGGCTGCTGGCCATCCAGGACGCATTACGCATCGTCTGTTCATTCCTTCTGCCCTCTGAAAGCACGTTGACATCCTCACAGGCTCCTCAGTCGTCATCCGCGTTCTGCGGTGTGATATAAACGATGACTACGGCACAGGAAATTCAGGACATACTTGACAAAATTTTCCGTCACAGTACTTGAACGATGGATTCATTGAATTTCGTACCCCACACAAGCATTGCTGGGTGGAGAAAGCCCTAACTCATTAATGTCCTTGAAATGTTTTCGTCACAGTACTTGAACGATGGATTTTGAAGTTCGTACCCCACACAAGCCTTAATTGATAGAGTAAGTACGAACTCAATACCTCCATGTCGCCTTCAATCGGCTCCAGTCTCTGCGGAGACAAGACTTCTCTTACAAAAAGATACCCTGCCGCGCACCACACGAGCACTTCTCCCCCGTGTTGCACCGACCTCCTTGGCAGCCTTGCGCTCGGGAAGGGGCCTTGCTTCGAAGGTAACGCCTCCGTGTTGCCCTCACCCCAGCGGTAACCTGGTCGTGTGCAGGATATGCTCCCTTCGGTGACTCCTGTCCCTTCTGTACCGCTCCTATCTACTAGGCGTACAACAGACACCTGCTCTCGAGTGACCCCTCTGTGATGGACGTTCTTCATCAGAAACAACTGCTCCGCTATGGACCGCTTCCCAACTCGTCCGCCGAATGTAGAAGACAATCTTGGAGCCGCACCACTGTGCCTTGCTCGACTACCTTCGGGAACCCGGTGTGTATTCTTATTTGCAATTTCACAGATTTTGCTAGAACGCGTGCTGTAGGAATAAAAAAAATTGAAGGGCTCCTTCAGAGACACATGCCTTGCGTAGTTAGCACGCTTGGAGTTGAAGGCAAGTTTTTGTTAAGAAATTAATTTAGTAGTTTTCACGAGCAGCTGGGCGCTAGTGACATTTCTCTTTTTTGAGCCCACTTTGAACAGCGGCACCGGAAGTATTTTCGCTGGTTGAGAGGCTGCTGTATTTGCGAACCCTCGAAATGGCCCAATTCATGCTGCTAGTGTACTGTTTATGATGCATTCCCTTTCCCTGCGACTCTTTTCATTCGCTCACAAAGGTCACAGAGGCCTTTAAGCGACTCGTGTAGCGGATGAGTATAACCTTTCTGACCCTAACAGCAATCCAGATTTGTCTGCCGCTTGAAGGACGTACTTTGAAGATAGTAGCCTGCATACAGCGCTTGAACTAGGGCACTGGTTTGGTGCCGTCACTGTTTATGTAAAAAAATTGGCTTCTACAGAACAGCTGAGTGTACGTACCAGGCTGTCATCAACGCGGTCCGGATTTCTAGTCGAATAAGCGAATAAATAGTTTGCACACTAAGCAATAACTTATGTGGGGGACCCTAGCCAATTCCTGTGCCACTTCTAGCGGACAGGAACCAGGCGATCCTCTAGGTACAGGAACCCACTAAGGTTTTCGGAAAACGAAAGCCAAGAAAAGGTAAAGCCTTCTGGCTTCTATATTGAGGGGGTGCGCACGGCGGATCCTGCAAGAGTGTGCACACTGACACCGGCAGGCAGCTGTTCAGCGGTTATTTGCTTCGTTTCTGTCTGTTCTTCCTTCCTTCCATCCTTGCAATGTTTCACACTTGGTTTTTGTGCGTGTATACCTGAACGTTTTCGTCTGCAACGTGGTTGCGTCATTTGAAGAGCCAACTCTACACTTTAGCCCAAAATAGATCTCGTTTCCACATTGTCTGATGACTTAGTTGGTATGTAATGGTGCATCGGATTTCTATTCATGCCACTGGGGGACTTTCTATGCCATCTTTCTATAACCGCACAGAATGATCCATAAATAATTGGAGTGTTTAAAAATGTTTAGCGATTCAGCCTTGCATAAGCCCAATGAGATGCACATATTCGTTGATTAGGCAGCAGGAATATAAAAGCTAATACATTCTCTCGCCTGAAACGTCCAGACGCATGCAATGGCGGTTTCTATGGTGGCTACTCCATCTCACCTAGGAAGAGCAGTATATAATAAACAAGCTGACTGCTTCTATGCTTTCGAAAATCTTCGCTTCCGGCAGCTGCAGCTGCACGGTTGCCGAAATTCTAGCGAGCCCGTAGTTCGCTTTTTGAATTCCTCCTGCTCTTGGCGACAGAAAAGTGGCTGTGTGACTCATCGCTGTTAGTCGGGTACAGCTCCGCTGCGGTCTCCCAATGGCCGTCGCCCATTAAGATTTTTGATGAGATCTCGAGATTAGATGAAGATGATGATGATGATTATGAATTCTTATGGCGCAAGATCATATATGGGTAAAGAGCGCCAAGGCACAAGATATTTTTGATTACTCAAGGTGCGGTCAATGATCCATTTTCCAAGCAATTCATCCCTGATAAGCCGAGCACTAGGGCAGGGGAAAGCTTGTGCCCATTGTAACACCGCTGGGTACCCGGTAACACTGGGGATCAAACTCCGCACCTCCCACATGCCAGGCGGGTGCTCAACCACTTGGCCACCGCTACGGTTGAGCCCGAGATTCGCTCCCGCGGCCACGCGTCTCGCAACCGCCCAAGTAAGGATCAGAGAGGGCCTGCTCCGAAACATCCTAAGGTGCGTGGGTCACTGTTCTTGTCCGCCGGCTTTTGTCAGTTTGGACCACTGCATACTCGAGCTCGTAACCACAGGGCCCTGTGATCTACAGCGGTTCAGCTCGGTCCAGTGAGGTTCGGCTACCTCTGAAAGGCGTACCGTGCGTTGATTGCCCCTTCTCTCTTGCAAACCGGCCTAGTGGTCGCTAAGAGAGAGATCACAACAATGCCGCGGGGACCTTTGCTCCGGCAGCGGCATGCTTTAGGCGAGAGAGAGAGAGAGGCAGAGAGAACCAAATTTATTTGCCACTTGAGGGTTGGAAGTTAGGACAGGCGGGCCGAATGTTTCCCCCAGGTGGGGGCGACGTCTTGAGCCCACGAGACGAATGCCAGTTGTGTCTTCTTGTCTGGTCTCGCGAGCAGTTAATTCCAACCCTCTACGGAGGCTGCTGGTAGTCATGCTTGTGTGGGCGGGTTAGCCTCGCACCCTCACAGGATGCGTGCCTGAGTGGCGAACACTCCGTGGTCGCAGTTAGGACAGACGGAATCGTATTCCCCGCCAGTGATACGTTACAGTCTAGAATGAAGGAGAATGGAATTGGCCCGCAGTCTGCGAAGCATGGTGGCTTGCGCTCGGTCTAGGTCGAGGTGGGGAGGCTGGTACTTGTATCTTGTCTCCTTGTAGAAGTTGGTGATTTGAGCACAGGATTGGACGGCCTCCTCGGCGCGAGCATCAGGGTTCGAGGGGCTGGCGGATCGGTTGGTTAGGCCTCGGGCAAAACGGTCGGCCCTTTCGTTCCCAGAGTTCCCCGTGTGGGCAGGTGCCCACACTAAGCTTACAGTGTGGTAGAGAGTGCAGCCACGGAGGATGTGTGTGGCAGGGAGACAAATTGATTTCGTCAAGAAGATCAGTTTGGCTCGTTTAGAGTCACTGAGAACTGTGTGGGGGGATCGGCGATGGCCAGCGCGATCGCGACCTCTTCGGCAGTTTTATAGGGAGTGTGTGCGCAGTGTGGCGGCGTTTAGCGTCGATGAAGGTGGTGGTTGACATGGCTACGCAGTCCACGTATGTGTTAGAGTCGAATTTTGCAGCACCCGCTGCACGGCGTATTCGTCGGCGAAGTAGGTGTCGTCCAGAGCATGGGCCTTGAGGGCCTGGCTCCTCGCGCGTCCCCGGGACGGGGTGAATGTGGCCTTGTGTTGATGGAGGGCGGCTTGAATAAAGGACTCGTTGGTAACTTGGTGGCTTTTCCTTGCAGCTAGTAGCTGTTCTCCCTGTGCGAAGTTTAGTGCGCAGTGGTGGTGCCCAATTGTGCTCATGGAGACAGCTGGTTGGAGCCTTCGGCTCGACAGTAGCTAGGACTCACGGGGAGTTGGTGACCTTTGCACACTACAGAAACGAGATGCTGGACGCCATTTTTTATTACCCGTCGCGATGGCTCAGGGGTTAGGGCGCTGGGCTACTGATCTGGAGTTCCCGCGTTCGAACCCGACCGGGGTGGCTTCGTTTCGATGGAGGCAAAACGCTTAGGCGCCCGTGTGCTGTGCGATGACAGTGCACGTTAAATATCCCCAGGTGGTCGAAATTATTGAAGGGTGCAAATTGTTATTTCTCTCTCTCTCTCTCTCTTTCCTGAGGCCTCCACTACGGCATCTCTTTCTTTCTTTCTTCTTTTACTCCCTCCTTTTCCCTTCTCTTACTGCGTGGTTCAGGTGTCCGCCGATATGTGAGACCGATACTGCTCTGTTTCCTTTCCCCAAGAGCTAATTTTTATTTTTTTCCTGCATTCGATAGTCAACCGCGGCTGCTAATTGGGGCTCAGCAGTTCGCGTTTAGGCATCGTGCGCTGGTATTGCGGCGCCACTGCTCCAGAACAAGTGGCGCCACCTCACGCGCGGCGCGCGCGCAAGTCGGCTGTCTGCTGTCTTGTGAGGCAGCGGAAGGAGCCGCGATATACGTGCTTCCTAACAGCGTCGGCGCGTACGGAGCTCTTTTCAGCCGCTTTTGTGCTCTGCGTCACTTGCACTCTCGCATACACCATGTTTGTGCTGCAAAATAAACTAAAAGCAAGGCAATGCAAGACACTGCCATTCTCGGGCGAGCGCGGCTTTAGTCCGCAAGCGCCTTGGGTACGTCTCCTGGCGCTTGTGCTGGCGGCGCATAATTTTAGGAGTTTACTCGACACCAAAACAGTCATTGGGAAGCTGTGGCAAAAAAAAAGATATGCCGTCACTGTCTAGAAGACGTTGAAGTAACGAGCGTTACCTGTTTCGTTTACTTGACGAAGAAAGCGAAGAAGAACGCTCCCGTTGTCTAGTTATACTCCCTGAAGATACGTCCCAAACGAAATTTGTTTCGTTTGGGTGGTCAAGGTGGGCATAGAATTCGGCTTGCGGTGCGATTTGGTAACGCTTCAGTTAGTAATTGCATATATACAATGTTTACCTATTATTTATTTAATGGTTTTATTTCCATATCACAACCCATAGTGTTTTATTTGTCTACCAAATTCGGTATACAATTGTCGGAGTATATATAGCGGAACTAATGTGAACAAATCTTTCAACTCTCCTACTATCTGCACGTGGTAGCGATTGTGGCTCGGCTTGAGCCAGTGGGCAGGCCTGTGCACTTTCCTTTTCTTTCTTCCTGGCAACAACAGACAACAGACAGACAGACGAATGTGTACATGTATAGCTGTCTCGTAGCGGGCAGTTTTCCTACCCGTTCGAGGATTTTTCTTGGTGAGGGCGGGGGAAGGAATGGGAGGGCGCAACCAATTTTAATAGCCGCAATTTTGGATTTCTTGAAACCGAAACTATGCCGCCATTTCGTCCCCTGACGTCATACTCACATAGTTAAACCTTTATCCAAAATATTGGAACGCGACGTCATCATTGTCTCGCGACAGGTGGTTGTTTCTACAGTGCTATTGTAGATGGCGCTACAGGCCTCAATGCGAGATGCGCTGTTTTCTAGTTGCAGCCACAGATGGCGATTTGATCTCAGGTAGGTAGGATGCCTCACGGAATCACGAAACGCGGTGATTAGTGGCTGCCACAGATGGCGCTGTGGTCTAGAGTAGTAGCAGACCCCACGAAATCTCGAAACGTGATGAGTAAGAGCCAGCGCTCTTAAAAATAATATTTTCGCGGGGCGGGCACACCACACACTTCCTTAGCAATGCCTGTCGTATCAGAAGATCTGCCCTGAGGCGCCGGGTCAGGCATATGTGCATGCGGCAACATCGCTCTGAAAGCTTCGTCGGTATCTACCAGCAGGGACGATCACCACCACCGTTCTTTTGCTTTCTCACTCGCTGGCTCCAAACGACGGGCGTGTCGCGCTTGAGTACAGTCTCCTGAAAGAGCGACATGCATGACCGGCTAAATTACCATCATCAGCGCGTGATGCTGCAGCTTTCGGACGACTGGAAATGTTAGCGCGTTCTTTTATTGGTCTGGTGCGCGGTCGCAGATTATGCGCCGCCAAGACTGTGTATGATGCGTGCGGAGAGCCTTTCTGTGCAGCACTATCCGGGCACCTTCGAGATATGTGCAGGCTCAGGTTGGAGGCGAGTTTGGGGCTCGTTTCTTCACCGTCTGTTGATTTCGAGCTTGACATTCCGCTTGCTCATCGGCAGGTAGTGTGCGCAGTGACGTGAACCCTTCCCGCGTGGGCTACTGAATTCGGACGATATGGGGCCGTGTGCATCACCAAGCTAGACGGCTAGCAGTGTGCCACGTGTGGGATTTTTAGCGACAAGGTGCTACGTGCACGCGGCTTTGCACATACGGTGCTCTTATATGTCTTGTAAATATGGCCAGTGGTAGTCGCTTGCGCAGTTTGTTCTCGGAGAGCGCCTGACACTCGGACGTGCAGTGGAGATGTCTTTACTTTTTCTGTTTACAACTCTCACTTGATAATTTTCTCTCTCGCTTGTCTACGCTGGTCCGTTTACTCTATATGCCGTACTGCTCTCGGCTGCGCTTTAGTTTCGCTCTCGTATGATTTCCAGGGAAAACAATAAAACAATCTTTAACTGTTTCCTGGCGGTATTTTTGCAGCTGGTATGACACCCATCAAGGCAACATTAAATCTAGTTGCTTGTTTTAAAGGACATTTCCTCTTTTTTCTTGCGGGCAGCCAGATCGAACGCCAAGCAAGCAAGCAAGAATGTACTGCTGCTATCAGCTTTGCTACTAGTGGCGTGCGTCTACGGCAGGATACACTTCCCAGAAGCAAACGCTGAGAACCGCTGAAAACTGTTATAAGACGGCGTTTCAGCAGGCCGGGTAGACGACTTGTTCGCTCATCAACACGGGTCATCTCTGAAGACTTGCCCTGAGGCGTCGTCAGGCATGCGTGAGTAGCAGTCTGACTCTAAAACCTCCATCTGGATCCACCCGGGTCGTGGTTCTTTTTGCTTCCCCTGCGCTCGATTCATGCGATAGGTCGTGCTGTGACTGCGCAGCGCCGAAAAAAAACATGGCAGATGCGCAGACTAAATGAAAAGCCCTGTACAGGAATTCAGGTGAGGAATGACCATAAACGCCACAGTAGACGGAGGTGTGTGTTTTACTGGCTGTTTCCAGCTTGTGCTTGGGAAGAGTCACGACGAGGCCAGGGGAGCACAGCGTCGGCTCCACCGGCGGCGTCGGATCGGAACAGCCGCTCTTTTCCCGCAGCGCCTCCCAGATGGCGCCACATGTACGACTGAAACTGCAGCGCGTGAAGGCTATACGGGGACATTTCGCTCTCAATGCCGTTGCCGCCTATGGCGACGACAACAGGCCTTAAGCCTATCACTTTACCATGTAGACGATTATGCGATTATGCACAGCACATACCCATGAGGCTCAAGTTAACATTATAAATAAACCGCAAAATAAATGCCCGGTGGACAGCAACCGCATGCGGAATCGGGGCGGCGGCTTTGGAAGGGGTGGTCGTCGTTGCGTGTCTGGTTCAGTGGCGGCTGGGGCGGAGTGAGGAGCCACTAGTCCTGACACGGAACACCGGCCCCTCGAGCTTTCAGCCAACAAACCGGATGTCTTCCGCCAACTGTTCCCACCCGACTAAGTGTCCTGGGAAGAAGACGAAGACGAAGACCTAGTGGGTGCCTACGTGTCTGCTTCTAGGTCTGTGTTTTCGCTTTTCGTTGTCTTCTCGCGTGTGGCGAGGGTCGGACAGTGCCCTCCGTGAGACCGAATGCTGACGACGCCCCTGCGGAGAAATTCCCGGCACGGTGGGCGCATTCTCATCTGAGAAAACCCAACCGGAACCCTCAGGGGCAAGCTAGGCTTAGCTCGGCGCTGCCGAGCGAGGCCGCGCTACGCGTCTGCATGGATTCTGCGTTGTCGACGACAGCTACGCGGATGCCCGCTGTTTTGCCACCTGACGCAGCCTCCACGTCCACGCAATCGTCAGCTCCTCTGGGCCTCCAGCCTGCGCCGTCTTCCGATGCTACGACTTTGGCCTGTGACATGGACTGCTCTACCGCCTCCGTGCCCGTGGCGCTCCCTCAAGAAACTGTGCCCGTTGCGCCAGTTCAGTATTCCCACCAAGGGCCGTCACCAGAGTCTGAGCCTCCTCCACAGATGCCTCCCGTGAGTCAAGGCTCTCTTCCACCTGCTGCGAACTCGTTCCGCGTTACCCTCAAGCCTACATTGCGCTTTGATATGACTTCCATCCCTGCCCGGAATGTTCAAGCCACAATTGACCACGCTCTTGGCTCTTCGAACTACTGCGGGTTTGTCGTCCATCGCCCATCGAACACCATCACGGTAAACTTGTCATCCTTGATGGACGCCCAGAAACTTTGCGCAGTTACGCGGGTCCCCCTGGATGACAGCAAGCATGTCCCGGTGCAAATATATTTTGCATCTGGTCCTGACACGCTCCGCTGCATGGTTTATCATGTCGACAGCACGAGCCCTCCCGAGGAGGTGCGCGCAAATATTCGCTGCTCAACTCATGTTGTACTGCAAGCACGGCCTATGGGTCGCCGGGGCTCATACCTGCTCATCCTGCAAGGCCCGTTGACTCTCCCGAAGTACCTTATCTACTACGGTGCGATCGTCATACCACAGCCCTTCCGACCTCGTCGTATTTTTTGTTATCACTGCCACAAGGAAGGACATATGCAAAATACCTGCCCTAATCCAGCAGCTGTGGCCGACATGAATGAACCAACAGTTCATTGTGCCGTGTGCAAATCGCCGGACCATGACATTCACTCCCCCACTTGTCCAAAGAAGAAGCAAGCGAAGAAGTTTCACAAGTCGCCTGCAAAAATGGATGTTCCTACAAGTAATCGCTTTGCAGCTCTCGCATGTGACGACAACGACTTCCCTGAACTTCCTTTATCTGAGCCCGCTGCTCACCATACGTCTCCTCACCAGCGTACATATGCACAAGCGGCTCACCTTCCCGGATCAAATGGTACGCCAAAACGTCCAGTGCACCCATCACATGTGGATACCACAAACGAAGACACAGCTTTAGACAATGCAATCGCGGAGGCTCGCCGCCGACTAGACGAACTCACCCAGCGCCGGGAACAGCGTCGTTCTCAATCCTCTCGAAGAATTCTGATAACTCGGGAGCAATCATCAGAGGAATCACCTAGGGTAAGCACTGGCCCACAATCAGGTGCCGACCACCTGTTAGCCGTGACTACCCCGACAACGGATAAGATATTAGCGCTGATGAAGCAGGTGACATCCCTCATCGTGGAAGCTCTTCGACCTCGTCATGGATAGCGCATCATCATCGGTGGTGGTGCAGTGGAACTGTCGAGGATTCGCTAATAAGGCCTCTGAAGTGAACATCCGCCTTCGCGACGGAAAGCTGAGGGCATGGGCGTTCCTACTGCAAGAGCATAATGCACTCCCACGCCTTTCAGGTTTCTGCGCATACCATTCACCCTCTATCCCTGATCGCCGTTGCACTGCCTCCTCCCTCAGTCCAGGTAAATCTGCAATTTATATTCACAGTTCAGTTCCGCACACACCGCTCGACCTTTCACGGTGGTGCAACACACGTCAAGAGGTTGTCGCCCTTCTCGTAAAACCTGCACGCACACCCCTTATTCTAGTTTCTTTTTATAGTCGTCCTGGCTCCGCATCTCCCAATCTGGGATGGGTTCGTTTTCTACGTTCTACCAACTCGGGTATCGTTATTCTAGTTGGTGGTGACTTCAACGGCGCACACACTGCGTGGGGTTACCCATCGGATTCCTCAAGGGGTGCACACATCCAAGGGAGCTTTTCGGATCATTCCTTTCAACTTTTAAACCACCCGAATACTTCTACCCGCCCACGAGGTGGCCCGTATTCACCTGATTTGACTTGATGGTTAGGCCCCGGTAACCCTCGTTGGGCTGTTGATTCTGATACTTGGGGTAGCGATCACAGCCCTATTTTTATCTCCCTCACGCCTACGCGTCTGCGGAAAATACGCCGCACTGTACGGATAACATCATGGGACTGTGTACGCGCCGACAATCATTTATCTACATTCAACCCCTCTTCAGCATTGTCTACTCTCTCTGCTGTTCTCGCTACTCACACTATTACCACTACTGTAAATGAAGACGACCCAAACCCGTTCATACACCTCCTGAATCTGTGGGCTCTTCGTCGCCAGGCGGATCTTTACGCTACTCGTCACCCCGATGACCCTTCGGCTCTTCCTACTCTTCACCGCGCTACCGCACGGGCGCGGCGCTATGCAAAGCGGCTAGGCAAGCAACGCTGGGCTGCATGGTGAGCCCGCCTGTCCTCTACGCAGGGCAATCGACATCTTTGGAGTGTGTTTCACGCCATGGAGCGCCCTTCTCAGGTTGCAGATTACACAGAGAGCATTCGCCTCGCGCTAAATGTGGATGAGGACACATTTGCACAACAAGCGGCCCGTCAATTTTTTCCAAACCATGACTGCACCGCTACGTCTCCACCTGACTTATCGGTAACAGAGCCCCCCGATGGAATTACTTCTAATCTCACCATGGCAGAGCTGCTGGCCTCCATTGAACGTTTAAAAACTACTACTACTCCCGGGCACGACGGCATACCTAACTCCTTATTCCGTAACTTGGAAGGGAGGGCTTTGCAAACCCTACTTGATACTTTTAACGAAGTGTGGCTTTCTGGCATCATGCCGGGAGATTGGAAGCATTCTATTGTGGTTCCAATACCCAAGTCAGGTCAGCCTCCAGTATCTCTCTCGGCCCTGTCCAATTTCCCTTACGCCTACCATCTGCAAGCTTTATGAAAACATTCTAGCCGCACGCTTGTCGTGGTGGCTGGAATCCCATGATTGTTACCCAGATTCCCAAATTGGTTTCCGCCCACAAATTGGAACGGAGGACGGCCTTGCTACTTTGGCTGCTGACGTGCTTGACCACTCTCCGCAGAGTCACCTTGTACGAAACGTAATCGCTACAGACATAACAAAGGCATATGATAACATCCTTCACTCTGCCATTCTTGCCTCCCTTCAAACTCTTGGTCTCCCTCACCGGTTCCTCCTCTCCATTCACGCATTTTTAGCAAATCGAACCTTCAGCGTGCGTGTCCACGGAAAGCCTTTTGGTAATTTCACTTCCAATAGAGGAATGCCGCAGGGCTCCGTTCTCGCCCCCACATGTGGCTTTAATTCCTCTTGTTCGAGCCCTAGAGACCATCCCTTCTATCCGCGTGCTTGCATATGCCGATGATATCAGCATATGCCGATGATATCACCTTGTGGTGCAGTCACCCAGATGCGTCTATTCATCAGTCGGTCCTTCAACACGCGCTGGATGTTTGACATCTCGCCTCCTACCTCTAGGTCTAACACTCTCTCCTACTAAATCATGTTTCATTCGAATTGGAAATAAAGCTGCCTTACGGAAAACTCCCCCTTTAAATTTTACGGTACATAACTCTCTGATTCCTCAGGTAGAAACTGTTCGTATTCTTGGTCTTCTCCTCCATACACCTGGGACTGGCACCCCGTGGCTGACAGCCACCCGTAAATCGGCTCACGCTACTCTAGGTCTGATTCGTCGCATAGCTATGCGCTCTGGTGGCGCACGTGCTCATACGGCCCGCCAGCTTGTGCGCTCTATCCTTCAGCCACGGATAGTATATCAGGCACAATTTCAACGTCTCACCCGCAGACAGTGGGACTCCCTTGAAGCTATCAATCGTGAGGCTATGCGCGTCATAACATATCTGCCTCGTTTAACACCCATACCAGTGCTACAGGAGTTCGCCCAACTTAATACACTCAGTGAAATCATCGACCAGCGGGTGGCAAATAGAGCTCGAAAACAGTCTCTCAAACTTCATCGTTTAAAGTCACTTCCACCGTGGCCCTATTGCCAGCTCACTGACAATCGCCCCACTGTTTCCCCGTCGGTATCAGCAGCGTATCTGCCTGAAGGGTGCATATTATACACGGATGCATCACATTCAGCAGAGAGGGGTGTTACTGCTGTGTATAGTCCATCTCATCCGCATCTCAACTCTCGCGCGACGTATACTGCGGATACGTGCACTCCCCTGGCATTGGAACTTCAAGCCATTTATAATGCCATTGCTTCCCTTCCGTTCGTTCCAACATTCAATACAGTTCATATTTACACCGACTCCCGCGCCGCCCTTAAACAGCTTAAGGCTGCTCGACGAACGTTCCAGATTTCACAATCTATTCATGTGCTCTGCGCAAAGTATCCATGTCCTGTGCGCATATACTGGATTCACGGCCATGCCCAGGATCCCCATAGCATTCAAGCGGATGCTATGACTCATCTTCATACAGTAGACGATCCGCCACCTTCCCTCTTCCCCCAGATCCGTTCCTGTCCCATGTTTCCGATTCCGAAGTTTTGCGCCAGCGAACACGCGCTCTCATTCCTCCGTGTTCGCACCCTCTCCCCCGTAGTCTTACTCGGCAGGAGGAGGTATCCGTGCGCCGGATTCGGGCAGGGGCGGCTCTGACACCATCTGTCCGTCATCGGTGGCGTGACAAAGATCTGCCAGTACCTGACAGGTGCCCTCACTGTAGCGCTGCACCGGACATTTGTGATGTGCGGCACTTGTTGTGGACGTGCCCAGCGACGGCTGCTATCAGAAAACGGCTCCTCAGAGAGGTGGGCCTGCGGTGGAACCGCGAAAGTGACTACGTTAAGTGGACAATGGACAACCGTTTCATTAACAACCTCTGCGACTACCTCAGCGCAACGGTTCTTCACTCCTTCTTTTAACTTTCAATCCCGTGCATTCCTTCCCCCCCTTCCTTTTTCAACTTATGCCTCACGGCACACTTCTCGAATAAAAAAAAGACTCCATTTCATTTCGTCTCGACTGCGTTATCCCTATACTTCGAGGAACGGGGCCAATCCACCGATCTCCGTCTTTGCAGGCCAGACAGTCAGTGACAGGAAGTGGCGAGAAGGCGAAGGTCGAAGCTAAGAACCCCGTTGTCCAGGTGTTTGTGGCTGCGCGAACACCGGAGGAATGTGGCCCCAAAGTGTCTGACATTTATTCAGGCGAAAGCGTCACTACTCTAGGTAAAGCTGATTTAGCCGTGCGCTCCCGGTTGACCTTCAAGTGAGCCAAAATTTAAGTGTCGCTATAGGCCTTACCAAATATGGCCACCATGATTTCGCACCACTTAACCTTTGCTCCTGACCTTTCGATCCGCCGGTAGAGGGCGGTAGAATAGTCACGTGACAACCGTGTGATGTCGCGCGATGGAAACAGCGGTTGTGAGGTCAGTCTGGGGGAATACACAGGTCGCTGCGTTCACTGCTTGACCAACCTCTCGCGATCAACCATTAATTTAAAAGCTACCTGCCAGGCCAGGGTCGCAGTGTGGGCCCGCTACCTATCCAGTATGCGGAACGCACTCAACGTTACAGACGCCAAGCCGTGTCTACTCTCCCGATACTCCACAGCTTTCGTTCTCTAACCAGGCCAAGCAGTAGTTAAACCGCATATAATTTTTTTGGCGATCGACTTCAGGGCACGGTAAAAATACGAATATTAAGATTGGTTTCGAGGACATTGAAAGGCCATAACTCTCTCCTTGGTATAAAGCTCAAACGACCTCTGAGGGAAACGAGGAAGGTGACACTTTGTGATAGCCTCAGTTCTTCTCCCCTTGATGATCTCCGCAGTACTCGTGCTGTAGAGCTTCAACTGCTCGCAAGAGTCATGCCTTCACGTGTTCACCCTACCATTCTTCTTGGTAGAAGTGTAGGAGTAGGATAAAACATTGAATACTGCAAGATCCTCAGGCGGTCGAAATTATTCCGGAGTCCTCCTCTACGGCAACTCTTTCTTCTTTCACTCCCTCCTTTACCCTTCCCTTACGGCGCGTTTCAGGTGTGCGCCAATATGTGAGACAGACTCTGCGCCATTTCCTTTCCCCAAAAACCTATTTTTTTTAAGTCGATCGCCGCGGTGGCTCAGTGGTTAGGGCGCTCGACTACTGATCCGGAGTTCCCGGGTTCGAACCCGACCGCGGCGGCTGCGTTTTTATGGGGGAAAAACGCTAAGGCGCCCATGTGCTGTGCGATGTCAGTGCACGTTAAAGATCCCCAGGTGGTCGAAATTATTCCGGAGCCCTCCACTACGGCACCTCTTCTTCCTTTTTTCTTTCGTTCCCTCCTTTATCCCTTCCCTTACGGCGCGGTTCAGGTGTCCAACGATATATGAGACAGATACTGCGCCATCTCCTTTCCCCCAAAAAACCAATTATTATTATTTTTTTAACATATGATTATTATGGGAGGTGGGGACTGTTGTACTCTAAGCGGCAGTCCGTATTCCGGGACGGCATTGACCGCCGCTGCTGCCCGTGCTTTTTGGACCAGCGCCCGCTGGGCCTCCGGATCTGATCTGGACAGGGCCGCCTCCCAGGCCTCCTAGTTGGCTGTCTTATAACGGCTATATATGTATTATACTGGCACGCCGACACGATGTGGTATAGGTTAGCATAGTGCCCGCAGAATTTGCAGCTACCCGTGAATTAGTGGCACGATTTTGTTGCCTGCTGCGTGTGCCATTCAGCGCCAACGCCTTCAATATGCACTGCACTACCGTCCCTGCCGTGGAGCATGCAAACCTGCGCGGGATGACTTGGGCGTCACTGCGAAATGGAAGGACACCCGAAGCAGAGTGAACTAGTGGGTCAAATGTTCGTATGCCCTTACGCATTACTGCTGCGGACTGTCGAGGACTCGGTACTTCGCCCGAGTTTGCACACATAATCAGGGAGGTACATAAAAAGCTTGTGCACATTCATGATTAAAACGAACTTGGTAAATTAGCTTAAAAATTTAGCTAAAAAATTTTGGTTGAAAATCTAAACATCATTTATTTATCTTGTACAGTGCACGGCGCTGAATGAAAAGGCATGACTGCGAAGGAGGGATATTGAGCGCCTCCGCAGACAGCACTGAGTCTGGGTCGACCTGATCTGCATTTTATTCAAGTTGTTCTACTGATGTGCAAATCAGAGAAAATCGAAAAAAAAAGGTTCCGTCTTATCGCACATTTCTTTTGGGATAAAATCTGCTACAGATATTGCATTTGGTGGTCAGTTTTATATGATACTACATTTACGTGGTGTACTTGCATGATACGGTCAGATGTAAGCGAAAAAAAAAGATAGTAGGCTGTGTATTAGATCAGCTAATCCATGATATAAAAATGCAAAACTGTCGGCGTTAATTGTGTGCGTTAGCGTTGGCATAGACTCTGATGATTTTGAGGAAAGGAAGGGCGCATAACTGGCTCCCGGGATATACGGACGCCTCATTCGTGCTTTGATATATGTGGCGGTGGGGAGAGAGAGATCTGGCCTGAATGCATTACAGCTGATAACGTTGTGGCAGACACGCAGCACTGTTCTTTGGGTGACCCACCTGTCGCGATCAACCATTAACTGCATGCCACCTGCCAGGGTGGCAGGGTGGCCGCGCTGCTTTTAAAGTGTGCGGAACGCAGCACTCAACGTTACAGAGGCCAAGCCTCGTGTATATGCCTGACACAGCACAGGTTTCGCAATCTAACCTGTTTCAGCAGTACTTAAACCGCAGCTTATTTTATTTTATTTTCATCGTGAATGTTTTGTTTATCACTGCGGTTAATCTATAGCTGCCAGCGCATATGATCGACAGCCATGGCTCACCGTGATCGAATCTCTAGCATACCGGATAAATAGTGCGAGGAATGCACACGAGGCAGGCCGTGCGCACATCTTCTGGGAATGCATGTAAGGATCGTCTCAGTATAGCTTTTCGTTAATGTCTTGTAGAGCATAGGCCATTGCAGGCTGCAGCTGCTATGCGTACCTGAACCGAGAAGAAGCGATATAAGCATTTGAAATTCAGTTAGCTTTTGGGCGACATTTCATTCTGAACAGACAGACAGACAGACAGACAGACAGACAGACAGACAGACAGACAGACAGACAGACAGACAGACAGACAGACAGACAGACAGACAGGAAGGTAAGGTAAGGTAAGGTAAGGTAAGGTAAGGTAAGGTAAGGCAAGGTAAGGCAAGGTAAGGTAAGGTAAGGTAAGGTAAGGTAAGGTAAGGTAAGGTAAGGTAAGGTAAGGTAAGGTAAGGTAAGGTAAGGTAAGGTAAGGTAAGGTAAGGTAAGGTAGGTAGGTAGGTAGGTAGGTAGGTAGGTAGGTAGGTAGGTAGGTAGGTAGGTAGGTAGGTAGGTAGGTAGGTAGGTAGGTAGGTAGGTAGGTAGGTAGGTAGGTAGGTAGGTAGGTAGGTAGGTAGGTAGGTAGGTAGGTAGGTAGGTAGGTAGGTAGGTAGGTAGGTAGGTAGGTAGGTAGGTAGGTAGGTAGGTAGGTAGGTAGGTAGGTAGGTAGGTAGGTAGGTAGGTAGGTAGGTAGGTAGGTAGGTAGGTAGGTAGGTAGGTAGGTAGGTAGGTAGGTAGGTAGGTAGGTAGGTAGGTAGGTAGGTAGGTAGGTAGGTAGGTAGGTAGGTAGGTAGGTAGGTAGGTAGGTAGGTAGGTAGGTAGGTAGGTAGGTAGGTAGGTAGGTAGGTAGGTAGGTAGGTAGGTAGGTAGGTAGGTAGGTAGGTAGGTAGGTAGGTAGGTAGGTAGGTAGGTAGGTAGGTAGGTAGGTAGGTAGGTAGGTAGGTAGGTAGGTAGGTAGGTAGGTAGGTAGGTAGGTAGGTAGGTAGGTAGGTAGGTAGGTAGGTAGGTAGGTAGGTAGGTAGGTAGGTAGGTAGGTAGGTAGGTAGGTAGGTAGGTAGGTAGGTAGGTAGGTAGGTAGGTAGGTAGGTAGGTAGGTAGGTAGGTAGGTAGGTAGGTAGGTAGGTAGGTAGGTAGGTAGGTAGGTAGGTAGGTAGGTAGGTAGGTAGGTAGGTAGGTAGGTAGGTAGGTAGGTAGGTAGGTAGGTAGGTAGGTAGGTAGGTAGGTAGGTAGGTAGGTAGGTAGGTAGGTAGGTAGGTAGGTAGGTAGGTAGGTAGGTAGGTAGGTAGGTAGGTAGGTAGGTAGGTAGGTAGGTAGGTAGGTAGGTAGGTAGGTAGGTAGGTAGGTAGGTAGGTAGGTAGGTAGGTAGGTAGGTAGGTAGGTAGGTAGGTAGGTAGGTAGGTAGGTAGGTAGGTAGGTAGGTAGGTAGGTAGGTAGGTAGGTAGGTAGGTAGGTAGGTAGGTAGGTAGGTAGGTAGGTAGGTAGGTAGGTAGGTAGGTAGGTAGGTAGGTAGGTAGGTAGGTAGGTAGGTAGGTAGGTAGGTAGGTAGGTAGGTAGGTAGGTAGGTAGGTAGGTAGGTAGGTAGGTAGGTAGGTAGGTAGGTAGGTAGGTAGGTAGGTAGGTAGGTAGGTAGGTAGGTAGGTAGGTAGGTAGGTAGGTAGGTAGGTAGGTAGGTAGGTAGGTAGGTAGGTAGGTAGGTAGGTAGGTAGGTAGGTAGGTAGGTAGGTAGGTAGGTAGGTAGGTAGGTAGGTAGGTAGGTAGGTAGGTAGGTAGGTAGGTAGGTAGGTAGGTAGGTAGGTAGGTAGGTAGGTAGGTAGGTAGGTAGGTAGGTAGGTAGGTAGGTAGGTAGGTAGGTAGGTAGGTAGGTAGGTAGGTAGGTAGGTAGGTAGGTAGGTAGGTAGGTAGGTAGGTAGGTAGGTAGGTAGGTAGGTAGGTAGGTAGGTAGGTAGGTAGGTAGGTAGGTAGGTAGGTAGGTAGGTAGGTAGGTAGGTAGGTAGGTAGGTAGGTAGGTAGGTAGGTAGGTAGGTAGGTAGGTAGGTAGGTAGGTAGGTAGGTAGGTAGGTAGGTAGGTAGGTAGGTAGGTAGGTAGGTAGGTAGGTAGGTAGGTAGGTAGGTAGGTAGGTAGGTAGGTAGGTAGGTAGGTAGGTAGGTAGGTAGGTAGGTAGGTAGGTAGGTAGGTAGGTAGGTAGGTAGGTAGGTAGGTAGGTAGGTAGGTAGGTAGGTAGGTAGGTAGGTAGGTAGGTAGGTAGGTAGGTAGGTAGGTAGGTAGGTAGGTAGGTAGGTAGGTAGGTAGGTAGGTAGGTAGGTAGGTAGGTAGGTAGGTAGGTAGGTAGGTAGGTAGGTAGGTAGGTAGGTAGGTAGGTAGGTAGGTAGGTAGGTAGGTAGGTAGGTAGGTAGGTAGGTAGGTAGGTAGGTAGGTAGGTAGGTAGGTAGGTAGGTAGGTAGGTAGGTAGGTAGGTAGGTAGGTAGGTAGGTAGGTAGGTAGGTAGGTAGGTAGGTAGGTAGGTAGGTAGGTAGGTAGGTAGGTAGGTAGGTAGGTAGGTAGGTAGGTAGGTAGGTAGGTAGGTAGGTAGGTAGGTAGGTAGGTAGGTAGGTAGGTAGGTAGGTAGGTAGGTAGGTAGGTAGGTAGGTAGGTAGGTAGGTAGGTAGGTAGGTAGGTAGGTAGGTAGGTAGGTAGGTAGGTAGGTAGGTAGGTAGGTAGGTAGGTAGGTAGGTAGGTAGGTAGGTAGGTAGGTAGGTAGGTAGGTAGGTAGGTAGGTAGGTAGGTAGGTAGGTAGGTAGGTAGGTAGGTAGGTAGGTAGGTAGGTAGGTAGGTAGGTAGGTAGGTAGGTAGGTAGGTAGGTAGGTAGGTAGGTAGGTAGGTAGGTAGGTAGGTAGGTAGGTAGGTAGGTAGGTAGGTAGGTAGGTAGGTAGGTAGGTAGGTAGGTAGGTAGGTAGGTAGGTAGGTAGGTAGGTAGGTAGGTAGGTAGGTAGGTAGGTAGGTAGGTAGGTAGGTAGGTAGGTAGGTAGGTAGGTAGGTAGGTAGGTAGGTAGGTAGGTAGGTAGGTAGGTAGGTAGGTAGGTAGGTAGGTAGGTAGGTAGGTAGGTAGGTAGGTAGGTAGGTAGGTAGGTAGGTAGGTAGGTAGGTAGGTAGGTAGGTAGGTAGGTAGGTAGGTAGGTAGGTAGGTAGGTAGGTAGGTAGGTAGGTAGGTAGGTAGGTAGGTAGGTAGGTAGGTAGGTAGGTAGGTAGGTAGGTAGGTAGGTAGGTAGGTAGGTAGGTAGGTAGGTAGGTAGGTAGGTAGGTAGGTAGGTAGGTAGGTAGGTAGGTAGGTAGGTAGGTAGGTAGGTAGGTAGGTAGGTAGGTAGGTAGGTAGGTAGGTAGGTAGGTAGGTAGGTAGGTAGGTAGGTAGGTAGGTAGGTAGGTAGGTAGGTAGGTAGGTAGGTAGGTAGGTAGGTAGGTAGGTAGGTAGGTAGGTAGGTAGGTAGGTAGGTAGGTAGGTAGGTAGGTAGGTAGGTAGGTAGGTAGGTAGGTAGGTAGGTAGGTAGGTAGGTAGGTAGGTAGGTAGGTAGGTAGGTAGGTAGGTAGGTAGGTAGGTAGGTAGGTAGGTAGGTAGGTAGGTAGGTAGGTAGGTAGGTAGGTAGGTA
Source organism: Amblyomma americanum (assembly GCA_030143305.2). Lineage (NCBI taxonomy): Eukaryota > Metazoa > Arthropoda > Arachnida > Ixodida > Ixodidae > Amblyomma > Amblyomma americanum. The sequence goes on along the minus strand of JARKHS020025558.1, from coordinate 790 downwards.
GGTAGGTAGGTAGGTAGGTAGGTAGGTAGGTAGGTAGGTAGGTAGGTAGGTAGGTAGGTAGGTAGGTAGGTAGGTAGGTAGGTAGGTAGGTAGGTAGGTAGGTAGGTAGGTAGGTAGGTAGGTAGGTAGGTAGGTAGGTAGGTAGGTAGGTAGGTAGGTAGGTAGGTAGGTAGGTAGGTAGGTAGGTAGGTAGGTAGGTAGGTAGGTAGGTAGGTAGGTAGGTAGGTAGGTAGGTAGGTAGGTAGGTAGGTAGGTAGGTAGGTAGGTAGGTAGGTAGGTAGGTAGGTAGGTAGGTAGGTAGGTAGGTAGGTAGGTAGGTAGGTAGGTAGGTAGGTAGGTAGGTAGGTAGGTAGGTAGGTAGGTAGGTAGGTAGGTAGGTAGGTAGGTAGGTAGGTAGGTAGGTAGGTAGGTAGGTAGGTAGGTAGGTAGGTAGGTAGGTAGGTAGGTAGGTAGGTAGGTAGGTAGGTAGGTAGGTAGGTAGGTAGGTAGGTAGGTAGGTAGGTAGGTAGGTAGGTAGGTAGGTAGGTAGGTAGGTAGGTAGGTAGGTAGGTAGGTAGGTAGGTAGGTAGGTAGGTAGGTAGGTAGGTAGGTAGGTAGGTAGGTAGGTAGGTAGGTAGGTAGGTAGGTAGGTAGGTAGGTAGGTAGGTAGGTAGGTAGGTAGGTAGGTAGGTAGGTAGGTAGGTAGGTAGGTAGGTAGGTAGGTAGGTAGGTAGGTAGGTAGGTAGGTAGGTAGGTAGGTAGGTAGGTAGGTAGGTAGGTAGGTAGGTAGGTAGGTAGGTAGGTAGGTAGG
>JARKHS020025557.1:0-97250 GCA_030143305.2 Amblyomma americanum | reverse complement strand
GGAGCATAGCTTTGCCCTTTTTTAAATATCGCAATAACTTTTGCTTCTTCTAAATATTTAGGGAACGCGCTTGTTCGAAAGATCACATTAGCAATATTGCAAGTTATATCGGCTGCAAAATAAGGCATCAGTTTAGGCAGTTAATGGAAATATTATCGAGCCCGGCGCCAGTATAGTTAAGATTCGCGATTGTTAAATTCTCGTGAGGTGTGACGGGATAAAGAAAACAAATTGATCTGCACTTGGCATACTGTACACCGACAAGAGGTGGAGTCCACCGGAGTTGCGTTCCCGCGTGCTTTTCTTTATTATTAACTGAGTACAGGTGAATAGACACCCGATTCCTGACCGATCCCCCAGTGTCGGTAAGGGTCATCCTTTGATAGGCTAACAACAACAAATACGACAAGAGGTGTTGATTTTTATGAGCTAGGAAGAAAAAGCCGCTGCAGGTATTCGCGATATCAGTTGGTAAAACACGGGTCATGCCATTCAAATCAATTTATTTAGAGAATAAGGTGCCGATTAGGTGTTAGGAAAATTACTCAGAAGTTCCCATCGTGACTATTGTGATTATTTGCTTGTTTAGAAATTTCCCGTTCATTGTATGTTTTCTTCGCCTTTTTTAGTAAAGGATTTAAACTGTTGGAGTGTTTTTGTAGCGCTATGCTTAGGCAGCAATAAGGGGCGGGTGTTTAGATTTTATTGAGATTTTCCTTGTTGCGCATGCTTGTTAGAAAACAATTTGTCAACCACTAATTAAAGGGAGATTCGTAGTGCTTCCCATATTTCAGTTGTGATGTTCGTGTAGATGCAGCCGACTAAAAAAGCGTACAAAAATGTTTAAGTGCGGTGTCTGGATGCTGTGGTGAAGTGATTATAGCCCAGTCAGTGCTACTGATCGCGCAAACAGATTTTTATTTATCAACTATAGAGGTGATATAGATTGACTGAATGATTGATTGAGATGTTGCTAACGGAGCGCTAAACGACACAAATGTGGCGAAGTAATCAGAAATGTCCGTATTAATTGCACCATAGACAGGGGAAGGCAAAATGTTAGACAACGCATGATCTAGAAGGGAACATGCTTCTTCAGTAGGGCATCTAGTCGAAGTGTGGATTAGTGATTCAAAACCAAAACCAGTAAGACAATCGCTGTATGAAATGCTTATGTTATTGCTAATACCTAGGAAGTTGAAGTTCATGTCGCCAACCTGGAGGACAGATATATTTTCAAATGAAAGCTTATTAAGGATAACTTGCAGGCTCCGCAGAAAATCGGAAACTGATGAGGATGGAGAGCGATAAATTGAGTCTCCTGCACAATGTTGATGATTATGAACGGCCAGACGCTGGTCAATTTCTATGCTCCTTGATTCTTAATTGTTAATGTTCAAGGAAAGGCGATAGCGGAGCCACCATGAGTACTCGAGAAAGGGGGACATTATTCTAATTAGTAGGAAGCAAACCCGATTAAGTTGCCGTCTGATTCTGAACGCCATGTTTTAGATATACGAAAGGATGGAAATGAAGGGTTAAATCAATCGATGAGATCAACGATACCTTAACAATTTTGTTTTAGGCTTCGCGCGTTGAAGTGAATCATGGAGGGGTTGCTGTTTGGAAGAATCTGGGTCCTGATGTATGAGTGAGGGCATGGCCGGAGCAATGGCAAAGAAAAGTTAAAGAAAAGTATTCGTCCTTAGAATAAAATGGCGGACTCTCGGATTATTCACGGTAATCCAATGTCTCCTTTTTCAAGTAAAGCATCTCTTAGGGAAACCTGCTATTGTGATAGATTGCAAAAGAAAATAATATTTGTGCGAACTGTAGGACAACATGACGTGAGGAATTCAGGTCTGGCGTTATTTCACGCAATTATGATCGTTTTCTTACTGGAAAAAAACTAAGTGCAGTGCTGCGTCGAAAACAAAAAAGGAATATAACAAATTTTCTGTTTTATTAGCATGAAGTCATGAATAACATTAAATAACAGATGCATTTTTGCACCCCCAAAACCGAAAACGAGGAAATAGAGTTTTTTTACAGTGATAGCTTTCCTAGTGACATGAGCATTCTTATGTCATTACCCACACCCATTCTTGCATTTAAAACTGTCCCGCCGGAAATAACTAGAAAGCTTAGCTTAATAGCGCCGGCATACATTCACCCTTTAAATTTGAAATATCGGGGGCTCATTGATCATTGAGTGCTTAGCATTGCAGCCCCCTTAGCAGGTAGTCTGAAATAATAAAAGTTGCATGTGGATTGAAAGTAATGACATTTAGTGGGTCTTCAGGGCGTCCTAGTTGTGTGTATAGATATTGTACTCACCCTCATAAAAATAGCTGCATCTGAGCGCGGAATCTGGCCGATGAAGAATTTCACTTCTGCTGCCGAATTTTCTTATCCTCTCCACGTCGTTAAGGACAAGCACGTCGGTGGAGTCCACTCTCAATCTGCAAGAACATGGAGTTGTAGAATAAGGGGCTCTAGGCGCAAAAGAAGCTTGTTGCTGAAGCGCCAGCGCTGGCCGAAGCACGGCTTTTAACTGCCTGTATTCAGTGATGTCCGCTATACGCAGGCAATCGAGACGACACATGCACCACTTGCGACCTATGACTTCGCTGCCAAAAGAAAAGTCTGTAAGTTAGCAGGTCAAAAGAAAATAACACATTAACAAAAATAAACCCTACTGAACTTTGCAATGCATGTTAACACGCAAAGCACTCTAGATGGGTAATTTCAGAACGCTAATAGACCGACGCGGTCGTAATACAACTGCATATTGCAAACAAACATTGTTTTGAGTTTAGGAAGAAGAGAGTTAGGATATCATTAGTGGGAAGTTAAAAAGGCCGAATCACCCGTTTCAAGTAAGAGAATCAGCACCTGTTGGATCATGTCGCCATGGGCGTGCTGTTTGGCCCAACCGCATGGTGACCACGTGTGCCCTCAACGATACGACTGCATGAAAAACACTCGCAGGCCACGTAGCGGTAGCTGTTCGAGCGGTCGTTGCTTTGTGCCACAGACTGCTCACCGGAAATTTGCTCAGACAGCGACTAGACCGTCACGAGAGGCGCAAGGCGTGCGGGGTCGTCGGTTTGGGCTTCGCAACAAAGAACTGGTAATGCTAACCAAGAAGCTTTCCCCAGTCTGCGGCCGTACAAGAACGGGCTTACAAAGAATGTGTGTCCAGAGAGTCACCATGGTGAGTTGACTGTCACGTGACACGCAAAACGGCTGGGATGCAGCTTCTCTCATAGGACCAAGCGGGAGCTGTGGCGAGGCATCGAGTGCCAGTGAGGAGTGTATATGCCAACTCGACACCCCCGTTCCGTCTGTTCAAAGTGCTTCTTTAGACGGCGTGTTAAGTACAAAAGCGGTTATTGAGCCTTAATAGAGAAGCTACGATTAAAGCTGTGAGCGGTAATCCGGAGCCCACCCCGAGCCATGGCGTGCGTAAAAGCCAGTCGAAAGTCACAGATAAAAGGTGCCAGGAGAGAAGAATGAGGCGATGAATCGAAGGGCGGCAATCAGCTCATCAACGAAGTGCCTGATAAGAAGGAGCTCAGCTAAGATTCTTGATGCTGGTTGGCGGAGAAACAAAATCATCATCATCAGCACCAGCATGACCGCGTTCACTGCTGGACAAAGGCCTCTCAAAAATCTCTCCAATTAACCCTGTCCTGTGGCAGCTGCGGCAACCCTTCTTAATCTCATCCGCACACCTAATTTTCTGCCGCCCCTGCTCCACTTCCCTTGCCTTGGAATCCAGTTTGTTGCCCTCGAGGAAAATCGGGTATCGTGCCTTCGCATCACATGCCCTGCCCAAGACCACTTCTTCCTCTTGATTTCGACTATGATGGCTTTTTATTGCCGCTTTATTAAATTCTTCCAAGAAAAGAAAAAAAATAAATGATAGAGACAGCGCGCCCATACCTCCAGAACTTTGCCGAGCTCAAAGACAATGCAAAATGAAAAATTCGCTCGCCGCGCTCGTGCTGGCGGGGCCCGCCACCGGCAAAACCCAATATTTGTCGCCGCCGAGCGAGAAGCCGATCGGCGGCATAGCCAGTCCAAGGAACGGCCGGCGACGATGACCTCTCAGCAGCAAGAGCGAAGCCGGAGACAAAGCGCAGAGGAAGAAACTTCCACTTCCCGGCTGCAGTCTCGGACGAGGCTCTTGCAAGGAGGGCCGTGATGGAGAGCGCCCGCGGGAAAGGTCAATGCGAAGCAGCCACTGGCACCACTACCCATCAATGCCCTCATGCCTATTGTTTAACTGTTCCCTTGCGCACTTCAACAAATTCTATTTCATCCCCGTCCCACCTCAGCCTCGACCACCACCTCCCGATTTCCAAGAGTCGAAGGCCCTATTTTGCCTTGTACAGCTTTATTCCTCTGTGATTTATGCAGGAAGCCCAGTGCAACACTGGTCTGGTCGTATGTGACCGGGGAAAAAAACGGCGGCAATGCGCGGCGCGAGTTGTGAACTGCTAGAAATTTGTAAACCAAGGCACGAAACATTTGGATAATTGCCCGTTTGCGGCTGGGCGGGAGTGAGGAATTAGAGTCATCGCGTTTTGACAATTATCAGTGAACTCTTAACCAAGTTAGCATGATAAATTTCTTCTGCAAAATGCAGGAGGGTAGCGGTTTGGCGTAAAAGATGGGACATGGAAGTGTTTGCATGTTTCGCAGTAATTCATATCCCAATGAGTTTGGAGTCAAGCGATATGCTAAACTAATAGACAAAATTACTAAGTAAGTAAATGAAACTCACCAAGAAGTAAGCCTATAACATAAGAATACAAGTACCATTAGACAAGAGTCGATTACGCACAGTTTATTGCAATGGGCTTCCGTGAAAATAAAGCGCGAAGGCAAACTTATTCTTGCATGTTAGAGGGCAGAAAGACGTGTCAAACCCGCTACTATTTAAAAGAAAACGTAGTTAGCTGACCCTCGGCCTGTTGTTTACCACTTATCACTTATTATCACTTTATCACTTGTATCACTTTTCAAGCCTACTTCTTCTATAAGGTTGATTAGCGAAGCGCTCATGTTCCTATTGGTTTTGCGGTTAAAACTTGAATTCAGCCCTCCCTTCACGAGAACGTTGAAAACCACTTAAGATTCAGCAAAAGTTTGTAGGTCATGGTAGTTTTATCATTGCTTAGGTTATGCGTCCGAAAGTTTTTCGGAACGAAGAATTGACTGCTCCGCTTTGCGATTCCGATGTCTAATTTTTTTTTTTTTGCCGCTATGCATAGCTGCCTGCCTATTGAAGGGCATCACCCAGACCTGCATTCTTGAATAGATTTTCTTTCTCTCAGTCTGTCCACAGCTAAGCCTTCATTCTGGAAAGTGTGTTTGGTATTGACTAACACATGAGATAATTCAAAATGCATAACCTTCTAAACACAGCTTAAGATTAGTATTTACGCCGAATGGCACCACCTCCTAATCATATAACCAAAATTATTTCGGAAGGATCCAATTTCGGAGTTTGTGTCAATGCGCCACAACGCACTCTGAGTTCTCGCAAGCATGAAACACGTGCACGGCCTCGGACGGCTTAACCATGCACAATGTTTCTTCCGCGATGCGAAACTATGCAACCGGATATTTTATACTAATGCAAGGACTGCACCGCTTGGAATACCGGGCGCCATGAAAAGCGGCGATTTTCTCGATGCGGGTAACGATCTTACGGTCATTGTTTTCTAAAAAAAGACAACTATCTCAAACTTCAGCAACGGAAAGCACGTGGATGCTTTGCTGAAAAAAAATAAAAAAAATATAGCATATCGTGTTGCGTACGCTCATGCAACTCACCTGAATACGGGACCGTAGAGTTGGCTCCACTCTATAGCTTTCTTGCGGTGAAAGTCTTTTCGGTACAGCTCCACATGACCCCGGATAGACTGGGCCGGTGGCATTGGTGGAAGCCTCGTTCCAGGGGGAGGGCACGGATGCCGCAGCCAGTAGCGTAACACCAGCCAGACTACAGTGGCTGTGGCGCACAGGCAGGACAGGAGAGCCCACATCGTCGGGCACGCTTTAGCGGCTTCTTTCTAAAGAACTACTATAGAAAAATGAAAGAGCAAAAAAAAAATTGGGACTTTTTATGCTCTCTAACAGCAGTCCTGGAGACTTTTCACATTCAAATAAGGTGTCTCCTCCATTCGTCATCCATCTGTGCTTCAGACTAGGAAGAAAATCTACTGTTTTCATGCCCATTCTAAGTAAATGGCTCCATTGGAGCCGAATATTGAAATGTTTGTATGGTCTTAGTTCTCCACCGCTGCTATAGAGGGTGTTTCACCTATGACTTCTCACAATTTTTAAAAGTAGGCTTTTTAGTAAGAAGGGCGATTTTTTTTTTTGGCATAGATTGTGAGGGGTGAAATACATCAGAAAACAGCAAAGGCGCGTTAACTAGCACGCTGGTTAACTTATATTGAGCATGTAACTTTACAACTACTATAATTAGGCTCCTTAATTACTGAGAGACATATGATCCACTAAAAGTAATATATCACTTTCTAGAATTTGGAAAAGGCAATTACTCTCCGCGCTCCGGATTCAGCCTGACCATCTGGCCTTATTTAAAGCGCATTGGCATCGCAGAGCCCACGGGCATTTTTGCATTTCGCGTGCATCGATATCCGGCCTCCACGCACAGGATTCGGCAAAGCGGCCTTAGGCTCAGGAGCGAACGGCATACCGTGGCGGCCTATGGAAGCAAAGGAAGTTACCAGTGTACGGCCGTGTAATTTTTTTTATTTTCGGCCGCTTTCTTCTATTTCCTGAGTATACTCTATTGGAGACGGGGAGTTGTGTTTTCGGGCATACCATTATATCAATTGGAGTGCAAAGCTGTGCCGGCAGTTCATGAATTTTTGAAGTAATGTTGTAAGGTAACTGAGCTATGGTTGTAGGCATGACGGTGGCAATAAAAAAGATTTTGCTGTTTCTGTTTCCACAATCTGTAGCGGGTTCTGCGTCGGCTGTGGAAAACTTACACGTATTCATGTCCTACATGCACCCCAGTTTGCGATATAGTCTGGCCAGATTTGGCTAGCTGGTACAGTGGGCGAGAGGCTGGCAGCGGTTCACATCTTGCCACGGTAAGAGTACGTCCTTACCTCTTGATTAAAATTATTTGTTTGGAAGCTTCGATAGTTTTTAGCAGGATATTTTATCACTGTAGAGGCACCTACGACTCGGAAATTCAAGCTATGGTTGTCGTGATTGGTTATTTCTTATGTGGCGTTAATGACTCATTTTTTGTTCGGAGCTTCTAGGGAATGTTGTAGACATGTGTCCGGAATTCTGCATGGTATGCTTGAGAATGTGCATTTTGAGCCTTCTTGGTGTGCTTCTTAATCTCTGGGTTGAGTGTGACCCAGACTGAGGAATAAAAATGGCTGGCGGTTTAGCGTTGCTAGGCCCGAAATGCTGTGCGAAAGCGCAGTTTTTTTGCAGCTTGACACCGCCGCCAGGTACCTGAAAACCTATAATAAGGCAGTTTTACCCACTCACATCCACCCGAGCGCAGCCATGCGGCTACAAAAGAAAGCTAAACAGCTTTCAGAGAAACTTCGTAGTTAAAGAAAAATTTGTCCTGGTCCGGGGCTTGAACACCTGACCACCACTTCACCGGAGCTGTCGCTCTGCCAACTGACCTAACCGGGACGCTAAGGTTGTGATAGGGCGAGAGCAAATTAATCAATCGCTCGAAGTGGGAAACGTTTAGGGGAATCCTACTCTTCCTTGGGGGATTCCGCTGAATATCTGACCTACCTGAAAACTTGACTGAGGTTTCCACTGACCCAGGAGCCAGTTGTGCGCGTCTTCAAATTTTTGAGTGTCAGTGCCAATTCACTCAATGTACGCTTCCGGCCTAAGCTCCAGTGCAGCGTTCTTGCAGCCGTGTTGTTACTGCCAACGCGTATGGCTCGAGTGCCGTGGTTCTGCCACAACCTTGCCCACGTCAACGTATGCAGCGCACATCTCTCTGTCACTACCACCACAAAGCTGAAAGCGCGAATATTAGTTTGGTAGCAGTATTAGATCATGATGCAGACGATGTTCTACGCACAGCGCGAGAGTGTGTTGTAGTTTACACAATGCGTGTTCGGCTGCGGCGATAGCCTGGGTGAACTGTTTAGTGATCATTGCCTGGTGGTGAAAGACCTGGGCAAGGAGCAGAACAGAACGTAAATGTTCAAATGGGAGTTGTGAAACTGAACGCGGCGTTACTGGGTGACAAGCAGTTTGTCGTCAAAGCTATGAAGATTTAGTGAAAGTCAGCTATTGAATAGTACAAGCCCGTTTGTGAGCAATGGGAATTGTTCAAGGAATTCGTAAAAATAACATCAACTGCGAGATAAAGCGAGATTCCTTTCACTGATTGACAACAGAAAAAATAATCTCAGAAAATGCATAATAAACTGCACCATGAGGAAACGAAAGCTCCCAGTGTCTATGAAGAAGACATAAGACTGATGAAAAGCAAACTAGAAGCCATTGATTTCAAGCGGTATAAAGCAGCCTTGCTTTGCATGCAAAGAACATAGTAATGGACGGGATGCCCAAGAAGCGTACACCGGGAACTGAAAAGCGGATCGCACTACGTATTGAAATAACGCAAACAGAACATAACGGTCAAATCCAAAGCGACCGGCACTGATTAAGAAGGCCTTTACAGGTTATTACAAGCGGATTTTTGAGATTAAGAAGCCAAAGGAGCTGCGATTCGAATGACACAAAAAATGAAAATTGTAACCAGTGAATGCCACTGTGGTATAGTGCCCTCGTTATTTCTCGTTACACGTAGAAACACAAGGATTACGTACATCACGCATTGATTACGATGACCACGCAGGCTAAGTCGCAAATAGGAAGACAAATGCATGCCCTAACTTTGTGTAAATGTATAGAAGATGTATAGCGCCGTAAAAAGTGGGTCCAAGCCGTTCCTTATTGATTTCAATCTGAACAATTAGGCTGCGGTTGCAGGAAGAGTATATGCCCCTCGGTTCATTGCCCTGAATTTGTATTTCAAATTTTAAAATATGAGTACGAACACTTATTTTGTTTGCATTTATCTTTAATATTAATCCTTTTCACAGCGGAATTTCTGACAATCCTAACTCCGACATTCCTACCTGTTTATTTCAGATCAGCGAATTAGTAAAGAAAGAATACTCTTATAATACGCGCTTACATGCCATATGCCTAACGCACGTACCAACTACGGGCTCCCGTCTCTGAAGTACACATTACCATAGTTATTAAACAAATTAGAGCAGAAAGGCCTTATCCGTGATGAATTGCCACTGGATGCTGCACTGAACATACTCTCCGTTTTGTGAGGCTTCCCTAAGCCAGTTTCTCTGGAACCCTCTCGTTATTGTTTTATAACTTGGTTTTTATAACCTGCTTATTTGTTCCGTTTGTGTACGTTGTTCAGTGCTAAATTTAAAGCAACGTTGCAAAAACATGTGGTTGTTCTTTTTATGTATGTAACAGCGTTCTGTTACGAGACGTTTGGCCCCGGCTTTATAATTTTGAATAGGTTTTATGTTATAGCTTTTATTATTTGCTTGATTACTTTCTTGTGCGGTATGTGATATACACTTGTGTAATTGACGCTCGCTGCCGACAGCCAACGTTTTGAGCTAGGGCCTGGTCAAGCTGCTTCTAGCGAACTTTTTGCCCTAACCGCCTTCTTTCTTGTAAAGAATGCCGACAAACTGTGGAAACTTCAATTTAATGTATTCTAAAAGGTTAGTAACGAGCGATAGGAGTTCGAAAACATCTGTAAACGTAGGCTTTTACCTAGAGTACAGTGATCCCGTGATCAAGTCTGGTGATAAACTTTTCTCTGTTTTGTAGCTATAGCGACATTACGGTAGCATTTCAAGCCTTCAGCGTGGCGGCGCCACCACCCTGAGGCTTCGCGCCACCCTGTGGAGGCGCCGCCACGCTGTCACGTGGTTGGTCACGTGGTGTGGAGCAGCTGCCGGCGGCACGCCGCCGTGGCTGTTCACGTGATTCGTCACGTGGTTGGTCACGTGACCAGCCACGTGGTGCGGAGCAGCTACCGCTGCCAGCTGCGCAGCGCGCTGGCGGAACCGAGCTGCCTCAGCTGTGCGCATGCGCCGTGTCAACTGGGACGAAGATGAAGAAGGAACGCCAGCGAAACGGAGCGGCGAAAGAATGACTTTGCAGTTCAACTGAGCAAGTTCCACTCGGCCAGCTGTAGCTATCGCGTCACTACAGGTTTACCCAGAGCTAAACCACCGCCAATTTTTTCCCCCAACAATGTGTTAGGTGATTGCAAGCAGTTGCGTTTATTGGAGCAATAGCTTCGATTCATTCAGTGCTAATGAAACTCGTATTAAAGACTGTGAGCGGTGGCAGCTCAGACTCATGCGTTAAAGTCTGGCATTGTTCACTGCATATATTCAATATAAAACTCCTCCGCAGCTAACATTTACTCCTGGGACAAACGCGGCACCATATTGATTAACTATGTAGTATGATGAGTGAGCAGGTGCAGTTACTTTTTACTGCCGTTATTCCTATGAGTGCTTTCTCTAACAGCGAGGTCTTTCGTTTATAATAGTAGAGCTTGCATTCGTTCGGTCAGAACACTATAGCCTTCAAAATGCTGTCTGTTTGCTGGTACTTCCACATAGAAAGATGGCGCTATTCTTTGCATGTCCTTAATAGTACGCAGTTCGTTTCTGCTCTTAATGAAGACAGGTGACAAGCGGCGCAATATATTAGTTAATGATGCAAAATGGTTTACGTTAGCATACTAATCTAATACAGTGAACATGAAAAAGAAAACCCCGTCAGGACAAGACATGTTCAGAGCGTTTTCTTGCGTAATATATGAGAAATATATAAGTGGCCTATTGGGTAAGATGAATACAGTGTATTTATTGCACAATAATGTCTCAGTATCAAAATTTCAGGGAAATATTACTCACCAGATGCAGGACTGAGCTTGGGCATGAATACGTTGTAGCTCTCAGTCGATATCACCCCACCTCAATTGTGGGGCGCTTTTTAGCTTCATTTCAGAGTTAACAAACCGGAAACTTGCCCTCGATAATACCTCTTTTTTCCACTTGCTGTTCGCTCTCCCTGGCGCTGTGCGAAGCCAGCGAGTATACACCGCAAACCTTGAAACTCCGCTGACAGCTGTGCTACACTTGCAGCAAAGTGCTATTTCCAAAGCACTTTTTGAGTGGTGCTCTGTACTGCAGCTGAATATTCCGTACAGGCTTGCGTGACGACCTTCGCATAACAAAAGACGATATAAGATGGCAGGTGGTGGGCGTGAGGAAAGCACTTAAAGGTATTTGGGTGCGCAGATCAACGTCGATGAATCTTTCTGCAAGCGTTGGCTGTAGAAATATAAAAAACCACCACAGGGAGCTCTATTGAAAAAGCGCTAAGACGACCGCACATGAAAGAAGACACACAGGCGCATTATGAATTGACAGCGTGCATAAATTTGATCTAGAATCTGACATTCTGCGCGTAGTCAATATTAAACTCAGCCTTTGCTCTTAACATTGACTCATTGGGAGAAACCTGGAACTATATTTCCCGCACTATTCTCCATCGAATTAATGCAAAAAATATCCACGTGTCGATTGAAGTGCATAACCAGGCCCGGGGAGAGGCCACATCTCAGTGACCAGAAATGACAACACACTTCCTCACCAGAACAGGATTTGGCTACTCTGGAGTAGTACTCCTACATCACTAGCCAAATTAACCCTTGGCCCTGAGTCCGCGTCGGCAGCGGAGCAACTGACCAAGGTGGCGGATAGACCCATGAAGCAGCGGATTGTGCTAAGAATCTCTGGTTCCGGACAGGCCGCCAATGGAAACGGAACCTGGATACTTTTAACGGCAGATCCTTATGTGAGGCTAGTCTAGCAGTGCTGTTAGAAGAACTAGCAGGTATTAAATGGGGTGGCATAGAGCTTAGTGAGGTTAGGACAGATGAGCCATATACAGTGCTAAAAGACTGGCAAGTGCAGTGCTATCTTAGATTAGCGGACATGCGTGAACTAGATGTGGCATTCCTTATCAATCAGGGTATAGTTAGAGACATGCAGAGAATCGTATAGTATCTCCGAGAGTGCAGAATTATTGCAATTAGGCTTAATAAGAGGCTCAAATTGAATGCGGTACAGGATTGCGCACCTACATCGAGCCTTGATGACAAGATCGTCGAAAGGTTCTATGGAGACGTGGAATCGTCAATGAGCAAAATAAAAACTCTTTACATGGCACCAATGGGTAACTTCAATGCCAAAATAAGAAAGAAGAAGCTTCGAGATCAGGAAGTTGTCGACTATGGCGTTGACTCTAGAACTAGCAGGGAGGAGATATTAGTACAGTTCGCAGCGAGATAACGTTTGCGGAACATGAATGCATTTTTCCGCAAACGAGAGCACTGGAAATGGACTTTGATGATTCCCAATGGTGAGTCTAAAAATGAAATAGACTTGATATTGCGCTCCCGTCCTGGCATCGTGCAGGGTGTGGAGCTCGCTGGAAAGGTGCATTGTAGCGACCACAGGAGGGTTAAGTCACGAATTAGCCTAGACTTCAAGAGGTATCGGGAGAAACTAGTGAAGCGGAAGTCTATTAACGAGCTAGCGGTAAGAGAAAAATTAGAGGAATACTGAATAGATGAATAGAGGAATAATAGAGGAATATCGCTGCAGAACAGATATTCGAATTTAGGTGAGGAAGACCATCTTGATGTTCATACAATGAACGATAATCTGACAGCTATCATTACGGAGTGCGCAGTCGAAGTAGGCGGTAGGAAGAAATGACCAGGCAGGCTTTCGTAAGGAATACCCTTCAATGAACAATAACCACACTATGAATCCGGTGACTGAAAAATGTGCAGGTTATAACGAATCCCTATATATGGCATTCTTAGTTTAGTGAAAAGCATTTGACTCGGTTGAATACTCAATAATTATGTCGGCGTTTTGGAATCAGGTTGCAGAAGAGGCTTATGTAAAATTACAGGGATATTTTGCAACTGCTGCATAGCTAATAAAACCCCGCACAAAGTCAGAAATAAAACACAAATAAGTAAGTTTGGCAGGCAGGGAGAGCCAATCTGGCTAATGCTAATTAACTCTTGTTTACATGAGATATTCAGAGGGTTAGTTTCTGAGCATTGGGGATGAGAGATATTGAAAAATGCCCTAGTAATATGCGATTCGTTGATGACATTGCCTTTCTAAGTCACTAAGGAGATGAACTGCAAAGAATGACCAGTGAGCTAGACAGACAGAACAGAACGATGGGTCTTAAAATAATATGCAGAAAACTAAAGTAGTGTTCAATAGTCTCGGAAAGAAACCTCAGTTTAGGATTGGTATAGCGAGGTGCTGGAAGTGGTAAGGAAATACGTCCACTTAGGGCAGGTATTCAGCACAAATCCGAATCAAGAAAGCGAAGTAACTTGAATAAGAATGGTGGGGGGGGGCTTGGGGAGTGCATTTGACAGGTTTCCTCAGATCATGAATGGATTTTAACGATATCCGCCAACAGAAATGTTTACAGCAGGTGCTTCTCCCTATTGGGAAGAAACATGGAGGATAACAAAAAAAAGTTTAACCTAACTTAACGAGAACGCAGCGAACTATGTAAGAGAAAATTATAGGTGTAATGTTGAGAGACAAGAGGAGGAAAAAGTGAGTCACAAAGCAAACGCGGGCTAATGATATCCTAGTCGAAATCAATAGGAAGAAATGGAATTGGGCCGGGCATGTAATGAGTAGGCAAGATAACCGCTGGTCCTTAAGCGTAACGGAGTGGTTTTCAAGAGAGGGCAAGGGTAGCAGGGGGCGGCAGAAAATTAGTTGGGCGGATGAGATTAAGAAGTTTGCTGGGATAAGGTGGCCGCAGCTGGCACAGTAAAGAGTGACTTGGAGAGACATGTGAGTGGTCTTTGCCCTGCAGTGGGTGTAGTCAGGCTGATGATGACGATGAAGACAATTAGCGGATGCGCCTCTCGGTTGTCCCCAGTGGGCAGCTTATACAAAGTTCGGGGGGCATAATACTGCCCCTGCTAGTTGGCACTGCACACGTAGAGTGAGTAGAGAGGTTGGCTCTGTGAGGCCAGACACGCATGCCTGAGGGGTAATCATATGGTATGCTACTGTGCACAAGGGAAGAGAAAAGGAGGAGAAAGCAGGTCATGATGTGTGAAGTTCGGGGTAGATGACAGATGCGAATGTACCAAACCTAGGCAGAATCTCCCCCGCTTGTCTCAAAAGAAAAAGAAACGCGAGAAAACAAGACTGTGTTGCCTGCAGGACTTTCAAAATTTGCGCCCAAGCGCCGAATGTAGAAGGCCACTTCACTGAAAAATGTAGAAGAGTGTTGTCTTCGAAGTCTCGGGTGAAGTCAGTCGGGGGACTCGAGGTAAGCTCTGTTTTCAAAGAGCCGTGCTTGCCACAAGAGCCTCCAAGGTACCGCGTGTGGGGTTAGAAAAGAGTGGGTGCGCATGCACAAAAGAGATGGTATAGCATGGGTTGTTCCCTGCAGGTGGGACAAATAGCCGGAAACTGGGTGGCACGAAATATGAGCCAAGGGTAAAACTTTGTGTAAGAGCCTGTTGGCAGCCTCTGCCATTCTGTAGCTTCCTGCCTCGACAGGCCTTTATGCAGGGACGATGGGGTGTTGCGGTAATCGCGATGCAAACTTAACACGTGAGCGTAGGAAAGGATTTCGGGATGGCTTTTGCAGGAACGTGTCCTCTCATCTGAGTTTGCCTTATGTTCCGACGGGATCCTGGCGAAGCACAATAAAGAATTAATTTTCTCGTTTTCTGTGGAAGGAAACATGACCAGGATTTCATGCGATATGTATTAGTAGAATTTGTGCGTGAGTTCGGCGCTGGTGAGCCTACCGTACAGGGGTATAGGGAACCAGGCCGGAAAGCCCGGCAGGCTGATTGTGAGTCGGACACGGTCATGGTTTCCCAGTTCTCTTACCCCATGTGTCGCCTCTCGCCAATTCCCTGAGTACCGTTGCCGCCGGGTGCGGAGGAAGGTTGAAATGAGGATGTCTGCAGCCGGTTTTAAGACCGCCACAAGGGTTGGAGATATGCGGAGGCGTCCGTGTAGGAGACATGGTTACCATAGCCGCCGTCTACTAGAGCCCGCATCAGTATTTTTGCGTGTGGTTCTCGTCGTGGAGGGTTCTCCAAGAGTGATTTGTTATCGAACCGCTGCCCGAAAGCGGCAAAAGTTAGACATTCAGCTATTACGCGCCCTTTACAGGACAGGAGCAGTGTCAATAGTCGGTAGGTTTACTCAAATACAGGTGCACAGCCTCTTTAAAGCGGTGCCTAATCTAACTCTATGGATGATGCTGGCCTGGTTGCGCCAAATGTATTGCGGAATAGTAATAGCCATTTTTGGATCCAGCCTTTCAAGACACCTATTTCAAGAATATGCGTGTCTCTCATCCACTCTAGGTTCATTACCAATTTATCTAGGGGTAAACCTCTGCGCAGTGACAAATTCTGCAGCCAGCTGTTGCCGATATCTACCACCGACTTCGTTCAGTGTTAAACTCTTCAAGTCTACGAATATGCGAAACTTAATGCAACACGCCGAAAATCCGTCTATGAGAATTACTACGATTTTTTATTAAAGCACAACCATGGAAAAAAGTACGTGATTAAATGATCTCCATGCATTCAATGCTTTTTTGTCTTCACTTATGAAAGGAAGCACTCGAAGTGTGAGGGCACAATAATGAGTGCACGGGTAGTATTTTACACTAAACTAGGAAGTACCTGCTACATTTCAAAGGGCTGAGCTTGCTATGTTTTGCAGATTAGGTTAGTTCTATTTGCAGCATTAAGAGGTTGTCTGTGCTACTGCCCACTGTTGAAAATATTTAAATCTTATCTACGAAAAAGCGATCTCCTTATGAAGCCCGCTTGTTAAATTTCTGCCGGTTCCTTATTAGTTTTTCGATATATATATATGTGCGTGCGTGCGTGTGTGTGTGTGTGTGTGTGTGTGTGTGTGTGTGTGTGTGTGTGTGTGTGTGTGTGTGTGTGTGTGTGTGTGTGCGTGCGTGCGTGCGTGCGTGCGTGCGTGCGTGCGTGCGTGTGTGTGTGTGTGTGTGTGTGTGTGTGTGTGTGTGTGCGCGCGCGCGCGTGTGTGCGTGTGCGTGTGTGGTATTGGCGCATTTAAAGTGCCATGATTAGACTGGCTACTTTGTCTCCAATGGCATGCAAACAAACTGTAAGAGCTGCTAGTTCTATAAAGCTTGCATTAAAACCACAGAATGCAAAGAAGGTATTTCAGCCTCAGTTCGCCATGTTATCTATGCAGTTCTATGTATGTTATGTATGCAGCATTTTATTATCTTGCCATCGGCAAATATCGCAGCACCCCGTTTTCCAGCTACAGTTTTACCCAGACTCAGCAGTTTGCCTCCTTCCTCTTCAGTGTTCGTCATTTCATACACCCCTAAACTGCTTTTCAGCTGTTATAAAAGCACACCTGGCTTCACATGCCGGCAAAAAAGTTGCGCCTTCGTCCTGTCATTTCTGCTTCTTTTCTGGCTCTATCTTCAGGTATTAAGGACACCCTTATGGGATAGCATAAGAGCCCGAATGGAACGAAAATGTTGCACAGTCGCACACTGGCCTCCTGACATGTAGCAGATGGCAAAAGTCACCTGTCAAGACTAGTAGACGGTAAAGCCGGCTCTGACCGGCCACTGTTGGGAAGTGGCTAAGTGGAAAAAGGGAAATCCCCCTCTCGTATTCGAGGGGAGTGGAAGGATAGACCGGAATGTGGCTGCCACAGAAGAACCCTGTCACCTGCCAAGTGTGGTGATGGATCAGGCAGCTGCGACCTGCCGCCTGCCACGGTTAGCAGGTGGGATAGTTGGGGGCGGTAAATATCCCTTTGCCCTTTTAGGAGACTTGGGTTGGTCGACCACAGCAGCTCACATCGAGGTTCGTATGTCTTTGCATTGTCACAACTAACCGTAATTATGTGTGCTCTAATTTTTGCAAAACATCATAACCTATCTAGGCCTTGAAAAAGACTTACTATTCTCATCTCCCCGCCTGTTTATGTGCTCTACCTGCAAATTTTAACTCCCATTGGAATTCAGCCTGTTACCCTCAACGACTTTCGGTAATCTCCTGTCATTATGTGCACTGTTCAGCTCTATTTTGTCTTCTTTATTTCGTTTCGCGTATTATTTACCCCTGCTTGTTTCTTTTCTTGCGCACCTCTTTTTGCACGTCGTAACGTTAACTCGATTACTTTTTCCTATCTGTTTGCGTCGATCTTGACAACTTTCACGAAATTTTAAAAACTTGTCTGTATACATTATACACATCAGCATTGGGTAGCAGAACAATAATGTACTTTTTTTCTTAAGGGTTATCGGTTAGGTGCTATTCATGGCCTGGCAGTACTTCTGAAATGCTAACAACCAGACTATAGTTCTGCTAGTTATTTAAATCTCACACCCTAGGTTTGTGGTACCTACTTGTCCTCGTCCTACGTATTTCCTCGCCACTTCCAGTGGCTCGAGCCCTGTCTAAAATGTTGTGTTCTGCCCGTCTGCTGAGCTTCAGTTCTTTTCGTATTAACTTTCACTGACATCGCTCTCCTCGAAGAGTTTAAGTGCTCAAACATGCACTGCTGTTCTTCTCTTAAGTTATTTAGAAGCACGATGGTGACAGAAAACCGTAAATTACTGATGTCCAAAAGGGTAGAAATGTGGGGTACTAGATACTACGTGCTAACAAAGCAACGCAAACAATGACTATAAGATGCTGGGTATGTAAAAACCGTGGGACACAACCAAAAACGTAGTGATTTGTTTTGAACTGTTTCCTTGCCCCACCTATTAAAATCGTTCAGTTTGAATGATGCCGCCAATACCAAGTGTGCGTGATAGGCGGCTTTATGAACAAGTAACGCTATCCAGTATCTTTTAAAAGAACTTTTCTTCATTTCCCTCCTCGGTTTTTTCGTCGGCTGTATATGGGAGTATTTCTGAACTTCCAGCAAAACGTGCGAACGCGGAGCTATTGTGGCCACCATGGCGTAGAGGGTAGCGTCCTCGCATCGAGCCGGAGCTCCGCAGCGACGGCGCTGCTCTCGCACTTTCGTCTGTAACTTTCGCTTTTCTAACCGCTTCGAAGTTAGCGGGCACGTTTTGAATGATTCCGTGCCGTAATCAGTGTAGCTAATCAAGTTTCCTATATAGCGGCCTCGGGATTAACCTTTACACTGCTCTGGCAAGTTGCCCAAAGCACCCAGCAGAAGAAGTAATTTTTTTTTTACTCACCTGGAAGTTCAGAATGAAATATTAACTAATTTTGTACGCTAGATAAATTAAATTGAGAATAACGTCTGAAATCGGTATTCTATATTTTGTATTCTCCTTTTAACTCGCACAATACATTTATTATTTTTGTGACTTAGTCTGCGAGTCTTTCAAAATGTCGAACTAAAACTTTTCTTTCCTCGTAAGCAATAAATGTCTCGCTTCTTTAAGTAATAAAAAAATACAGCTCTTTCACCGGCACTGTGACGTGTTGTATACCATCAAAACTTTATATTTGTGGTTGAATAATTGCTTAGCGTACGCCACCAAGAAATTGCCCGTTTTATTGATTTATTTATTTATTTACCTTTATTTTATTTACGAACATACTGCGTACTATGGTTAGATCCGAGCATAAAGGGCACCTTACACAAAAAAACAAATAAATTTTTAAAAATATAGAGCCATTAACATGGAAAATCACAACAAAACTCACATGAAATAGTTTGCTGTTATCCAGAGATTTTTCTGTACCTAATCCTGTCGGTACCTTTTGAAAATATGCAGCGGACAGCAGCACAAAAATTGCACCCGCTTTCCAAAAAATCCTCTTCACTGCTTTTCAAACTGCCGCTGTGGCTGAATGATTATGGTGCTGGGTTGCCGACACGAGAGACTAGATATCGATTCCGACCGTGGGGTAGTATTTGCACCGAGGTGTAATGCTAGAGGCTCGTTTACTGTGCAATGTCAGTGCATGTTAAAGAACCCCAGGAGATGGAAATTACCCGGAGGCCTGCATTAGGGAATCTCTAACTGTCTTTGTTGCTTGCGGCCGTTAAACCCTAAGCGACCATATGAAGATCAGTCGTTTCCTTTCAGTTATCGTATGCAGACTATCTACATCTACACGCACGCTGAAATTATAAAAGAAACAGTTGGTATGGCGTGGGTCTGTGCGCGAGTAACAAAACTAAGCGGCTAGCACAGCTGGAACCTACCCGGAGGCTGCATTCCACATCAGGAAATGCTTCACAACCCGCCGCGGTGGCTCAGTGGTTAGAGCGCTCGGCTACTGATCCGGAGATCCCGGTTTCGAACCCGACCGCGGCGGCCGCGTTTCGGTGGAGGCGAAACGCTAAGGCGCCCGAGTGCTTTGCGATGTCAGTGCACGTTAAAGATCCCCAGGTTGTCGAAATTATTCCGGAGCCCGCCACTACGGCACCTCTTTCTTCCTTTCTTCTTTCACTCCCTCCTCTATCCCTCCCTTACAGCGGGGTTCAGGTGTCCAACGATATAGGAGACAGACACTGCGCCATTTACTTTCCCGCAAAACCAATTATTATTATTAATATTAAATGCTTGACATATGGGGAGCCGTGAACAGCATTACGACCGCCACAGAGGATATTGCAGAACAGAGAACAACAAATAATTATTGAGTCCTGACTCATACTCAGGGATAGCATAGCTGACAGCACCAACGACATAGGACGCGGTGGCCAATGACATAGTACGCGGTGGCCAACGACATTAGAAAAGATTAAAACAAATGCGCGGCGTGAGAACAAATGTCCAACTGATATGGACACCGGGTCGCACTGGCATGGACGGGGGAAACACAGCCCTGAACGTGGCCGCCGGGCAAGCAGGTGGGCTTGATCTAACGTGCACCTACCCACACCCCAACTTCCTGCTGAACCTGCTAGATCAAAATCCCTACCGCAAACTTTTCCACACAGTCAAATGCATTTCGTAACCTATGAAGGTTAGTGATTGTGGATTGTTATATTCTGCAAGATGCTTTAAATCCTGATGAATGGTGTAAATAGGGGCTGTGATTTCTCACTATTTCTAAAAACTACATTGTAGCGTTACTTAATTGCAGCCTGTTATACGTTGGTTCTATTCGCGATTACCACAGAAAAATACTCTGTAAAGAACCTACACTAAGGTATCTGTAGGGTTCGGCGCGCTGTAGCATCTTTTTGTACATGTGTTGCGAATATTCCGCGAGGGGGCAGTGACCTAGGCTGCTCGTCCGGTTTTGTTTTATTTGGTTTTGCTTTGGTGCACGCCGTTAGAAGGGGACTCATGCCTTTTTGGTTAGTCTCCCCATTCGTCCTTGCGGTTTCCTTCGCCGCTCCGGACGGCGGGGCTATCTGCCGGCCTCGACCTTGGACCCCTGTCCCCTTGGCGAAGGATTGCGAGACCACCTAGGGAGGAACTCGGGGGTCAGGGAAAACGCTGACATCGGTTCTGAGATTTCCTATTCGTCAAAACTAATGAGCCGCAGTTAGCAGTTTATTTTTACGTGTGGAAAGGGGCGCGGGCATCTTCGGGGTGGACCCGCGAAGGGAGCCGCGCCCGTGTGCTTTGGTCTCTAGCTACTCCTAGCTGGGAGGCGCTCGGTCTGGCCGAGTGCGGAGGGGGTGACCTTGGAGAGCTGGTGCAAGGCGCGCCAGTTTGACTGTTGGGACGCGGTGTCCCTCGCCTCTGTGCAGGCGGTCGGCTAAGCCGGCCGCGGATAGTTGTGGGCGTATACTGACGTTTGTTTGTACCCATCTGTAAATAGCATGTATAAAAGTTCGTTTCTCACTAAATCGCTTCGCCTGCAAGTCATATCATCGAGAAGCCTTCAAGCGGTGCATCCAGTTTCTGGAAATCACCGGACCAACACCACCAGCAAACCTTTACTGTATCTATTCGATAGTATTTCATTTCCATAATGCTTCCTTCGTGGTATACCAGTTGAATGTTTAGCATTATTCCAAGCTTGGGTTAAACTTCAGGCAGCAAGGCAGTGGGCTTATAGGGTAGCAAGCTTTTCTAGCACAGTGTTACGTTTGGAGACGCCAACATGCCAAGAATATTAAAGCCACTGGGAATCATCAATCTACCGAGGCTTCAAAGGGCCGTCGATGTGGTTGCAGCGCTACGAGTGCAGGTGGTGGCGTCTACAAGGGTCCTTCCCCCCCCCCCCCCCTGCTGTTTGAGAAAGGCTTTGGTGAACTCGTCTTTTGTTCTCAACACCGGACCCACCCAGGACATTTTTCTCCCGGAGGGGACGGCGGGGGAGCCGGCGAGCGGCGGAACTGCAAATCAGCCGTGACAAATGCGGCCGGGTTTAACTACGCCAACGTCTCTGGAATCTTCGTGCTTCGAAAACAACTTCGACTTGGACTGTGCTTTCCCACGCTCTACGTGAAAGCTTCTGCGAACTGCGGTGGGATCCATTCGCCCCCACGCTACCGCTGTGAAGTGCAGGTGACTGACCTTCGACGCTCTCAGTGGGACCCCGTTCGGGCTATTCATCACTGAAGCCTGGACAGCGCGGACCCCAATCTGCCAGAAGTGGCAAGAGTGTGTGGATGGGGGCGGACCCGGAAGACTGGACACGTGATCTACATCACAGTGATTCGACGCATTTTTAATGAACTAGATTCCCCAACTAGGGACCTGGGGACAGCGGACCCTATTTAAGCAGCGATCTGGCGTGTGTTCGCCAGCTCCCGATTCACTCTTTCAATCTTTGTATAAATGTAAATAAACCCTTCAGTCTCTCCTTCACCTTGAAGACCCTCTCATCTCTTCGTCAACCCCACTACAGCAGTCTCCCGATCCGGAACCCGGGGACACCGACCTTGGCGAGAGACGGCACAGGCGAACCAGGGGCCCGCATCTAACAACTGGTGGCAGCGGTGGGATCGAAGCGTAATCCCCCAACACCTGCGGCCTGCTATGGGGTTGGAGCCCCACATCTAACAACTGGTGGCAGCGGTGGGATCGAAGCGAAATCCCCCAAGACTGGTGGCCTGCTACGGGATGAAGCCCCACACCTAACAACTGGTGGCAGCGGTGGGATCGACCATGCGGCGTGGTGTTGCTTCCGTGGGTGAGTGCTTGAACTTTGCTTGAGATTCGCCAGGCTTCAATTGTTTGGGTTAATACATTGAACTGCTGGGAATCGAGGGAAGTTGTTCAGTGAGACAAGTGTGTGTAGCTCACGTCAACAGTTGTGCAGCAAAGTTCAAGGCTCGGAACAGTAAACATGGATCTAATGAAGTTGCCAAGGACAGATTTGCTGTCATTGTGCGAAGAGTTGGGTGTAGACGTAGGGGTTAAGATCAAAAACTCGGACATTTGCAAATTGCTCTTGGAAACCGAAGTGGAAAGAATAATTATCGATACGTGGGAACTCCTCAATGATGAGCGAAAGAGAAAGGAAGATGAGCGAAAGCAAGAGGAAAATGACCGAAAGAAAGAGGAAAATGAGCGCCAACGGCTAGCGGCCGAGCGAGAGAAATGGGAGCTCAGAAGGTTGCAGCTTGCGCATAAGAGAAAGGAACTGGAAGATGAGATCTCGAGAGCCAAGGCTCCAGAGAGAGCGAGTCAGGCCGGATCGTTCCAGTTGGACAGACGTGACGACATAAAACAGTATTGTGAAACAGCGCCCACGTATGAGCTAAAGAAACTGGATGATGAGATCTTGAGAGGCAGGACTCCAGAGAGAGCGAGTCAGGCCGGATCGTTCCAGTTGGACAGACGTGACGACGTGAAACAGTACTGTGAAACAGCGCACAACCGTCAGGAAGACTGCGGAGCTGTAATGTTGAAACGCAGTATCGAAAGCCACGCGGAGACAGAGGACGAAAGCTCAATTGCAGACGAGCAGGGCGTTTCAGGGGTAAGCGCTCAAGCCGATAAGCGGGCGGTGGATGACTGCCTTCAGGAAAGCGAACTGCCCAACTCGGGGGCAACGGAAGGTCCGTGTGTCAGCAGTGTGGAGCTGACACTGACCTGCGAAGTCAAAGCTGCCAGTTTGCAATTGGATGAATGTCTCCGAGGTGCCTCTGAAAAACTAGATCAAGCTAGTTGCGATCAGGTGACACAAACGGAAGTGTCTAGACGTAAAAACAGGAAGAGGGCACGGACCAAGAAAAAACGGTTGAAATGCCAAGCCCTAAATACAGGAGCGCAGACAGGTGCTAACGTTAGCACAGATAAAAGTGCGGCAGAAGCGAAAGAAAAGACTTCCCGCATGGGACCTTGTAATTTTGCAGCTAAAGTTACTGGTCAGGCGGCACGCGCAGATGCTTCTGAAGGTGACCGCAGTAACAGAAAGAGAAAAACGCGTCTACCAAGCAGAACAGGAGCGAGGCTCTTGAAAGGGCATCGGCCAGCGTTAATACCCAGACAACCCCGACCTGACAGAAAGGCGGTAAAGAAAAAGGCAAAGTGGCAGGAGAGATCAGAGGGCGCTAGATCGCGGGACACCCGGCGCATGCGAGCGCAGTGGTCCAGCAACAGAGACCGCGCACGCAGGCATGTTCAGCGCGCGCTCTGGAGAAGGATGCGTCCTGCACTTTCCGCACTGTATTCGAGGAAGCGCGCAGGGCGAAAGGGTAGGCGGGCTTGCTTGGGGCGAGAACAGAGAGCAGCTTCTCGCTCCGGTCGCTGTCCGTCGCCCGGAATCGGTTATCGGCACTGCATGGGCTACCGGGGCCTACTGAGCGCGTCGAGGGACTGTGGAGATGACAGTAGCGATCAGGAATGTCTTCTTTCAGTTGCCCTTTGTCACGAGTTGACAGTCGTACAATCAGTCAGAGCGCGACCCCGGCGGGCGCGGCTGAAGGACTAATCCTTTCGATGCGGGGGTGGTGAGCCATGTTTGACCCCGCGTAGCAATTCGAAGTAGCTGTTTTTTTTATTCCTCTTTTTGTGTGTGCGTGTAAAAACGAGAAATGAAATGCTACTTTGTTTTAGGTTAAAAAATTTAGATTTGATCAAGTGTCACTGTTTTCTTAACACTTAAATAAAGTTAATTGGGCGATTGGGTTAGAAAGGACGTGTTTATCTTTGAGATGCTACTAAGTGATAAAGGCACTCACAGCAGTTCAGCGAAGACATCCCGAGTTGATCATAAGCTGTTTGCTTATGTAGAACCGTTCCGAGTAAGCAAATTTCTTTGTGTTTGAATTTTGAGCGCACGTTTCGCTTTGTATCTTTAGCAAATACCGGACGACAAGTTTTGTTGGGGGCCATAGTTAGATACCAAACGTTTGTCTCATTCGCGATAGTGTAGCTAACGCATTGCAGAGGCAATGAAAGTACGTGAATTTGTGCCCATTTGAGTACCTGTGTTTAGCGGCGCTGGGTTAGCTAGCCGATTTTGCTATTCAAAGATTAAGCGAATGAAGTGAGGCTACAGACTTCTGCGGAGAACAGCTGTAGCAGCTTTCTGTACAAGTGATGGGGACGAGGAGACCGTCAGACCTCAAGATAGCCCCTATCGCTGAATTCCCGCAGCCCCGAACTAAGACGGATGTACGGTCATTTCTCGGTCTGGTGGGGTACTACCAAAGGTACATACCCAACTATTCACAGCTAGCAAGTCCTTTGACCGATGCGCTTCGCAAAGAAAAGCCGAATAGCGTTATCTGGGACGCAGCAAAAGAAATTTCGTTTCAGAGCTTGAAGCGCGTGCTGGTTTCGCGGCCCGTGTTACGCGCGCCGGACTACAGCAAGGAATTCGTGGTCCAGTGTGACGCCAGCGACCGGGGTATGGGGGTCGTATTAAGCCAAGTCGGAGACGACAATGAGGAGCACCCTATCCTTTATGCCAGCAGGAAGTTAACCGTAAGGGAAGAAGCCTACAGCGCTTCGGAAAAGGAATGCGCTTGTCTGGTTTGGGCCGCACAGAAGCTAGCCTGTTATGTTTACGGGGCGAAATTTACTTTCGAGACAGATCATTGTCCGCTTACATGGCTGCGTCAAATGTCGCCCAAGAATGGCCGCTTGCTTCGATGGAGTCTAGCCCTCCAGCAATATAACTTTTCTGTGCGATACAAAAGGGGCAAATGTCATGGCAATGCCGACGGATTGAGCAGGTTATTCCCATAATTGAGGTATCCGTTCGGTGGCAATTCGGTGCCTTTTCGTATTTTTTTTAGGTGCTAGTTAGCTTTGTTTTGGCGTGGTGTCCTATTATCCTTTTTCTTTTGCTTCCAAATTTGCCACCTCTCTTCAAGCCGTGTTCGGCGAATCGGGCTTTGGCAGCGAATTTGGCAGACATGGAAGCTGTTCTTAGTAGCCGAGATTACTGCTGTCAGCTACAAAATTTTGTGCTTACGTTTACATTGACAATGCAGTAGTATTGCAAAACAGCCTGGCGGCTCTCGGGTGAATTTCGTGCACTGCCTGGGGAGTGGCGCCATGTTGAGTGGCTGATTTCGACTAATGCCTCCGTTGTCCGAGGTTTAGGACTCTACTCTGTGCTTGCAGACAAGATGAAGAAGGGCCTCCCACGCTACAACTCAAGTCATCTCTCCTCGACCAGTGATTGTGACCACTGGCCGATCGAGATTGTCCTGGCCGCGGAGGAGCTGTTACGTTTGGAGACGCCAACATGCCAAGAATATTAAAGCCACTGGGAATCATCAATCTACCGAGGCTTCAAAGGGCCGTCGATGTGGTTGCAGCGCTACGAGTGCAGGTGGTGGCGTCTACAAGGGTCCTTCCCCCCCCCCCCCCCCCTGCTGTTTGAGAAAGGCTTTGGTGAACTCGTCTTTTGTTCTCAACACCGGACCCACCCAGGACATTTTTCTCCCGGAGGGGACGGCGGGGGAGCCGGCGAGCGGCGGAACTGCAAATCAGCCGTGACAAATGCGGCCGGGTTTAACTAAGCCAACGTCTCTGGAATCTTCGTGCTTCGAAAACAACTTCGACTTGGACTGTGCTTTCCCACGCTCTACGTGAAAGCTTCTGCGAACTGCGGTGGGATCCATTCGCCCCCACGCTACCGCTGTGAAGTGCAGGTGACTGACCTTCGACGCTCTCAGTGGGACCCCCTTCGGGCTATTCATCACTGAAGCCTGGACAGCGCGGACCCCAATCTGCCAGAAGTGGCAAGAGTGTGTGGCTGGGGGCGGACCCGGAAGACTGGACACGTGATCTACATCACAGTGATTCGACGCATTTTTAATGAACTAGATTCCCCAACTAGGGACCTGGGGACAGCGGACCCTATTTAAGCAGCGATCTGGCGTGTGTTCGCCAGCTCCCGATTCACTCTTTCAATCTTTGTATAAATGTAAATAAACCCTTCAGTCTCTCCTTCACCTCGAAGACCCTCTCATCTCTTCGTCAACCCCACTACAGCAGTCTCCCGATCCGGAACCCGGGGACACCGACCTTGGCGAGAGACGGCACAGGCGAACCAGGGGCCCGCATCTAACAACTGGTGGCAGCGGTGGGATCGAAGCGTAATCCCCCAACACCTGCGGCCTGCTATGGGGTTGGAGCCCCACATCTAACAACTGGTGGCAGCGGTGGGATCGAAGCGAAATCCCCCAAGACTGGTGGCCTGCTACGGGATGAAGCCCCACACCTAACAACAGTAACCTCAATGTCCTAAACCGTCTTTCTTTTACTTGGTCATCACCTGGCGCTTCTTCCCTGAGCATTTTTTGAAGCGTTTTCTGCTTACTTTTTCATTAACTCAGAAAGAAACATTTCTTAGGCATCAGTACATCTGCCTGACAACTAACCTGTATTGAATTCCCCAGCTGATTCAGCTGTATTATGACGTTGCTTTGCTTCTGTCTAGCTATGACATTTGAATTTCGCCTGTTGCTAACATTTTACTGGCTGCCTTGGGGCTTCCGCCATTTTTGCGTCTTCTAAGGTCCACTTTATATTATACCTGTCTATGTCACTCACCTCGCGCTAACTGATAAGTTTAGATAGTGTAACTAATTCTATAATCAGGGCTGAAGACATCTGTGCTCTGGCGCTCCATTATAAGAGTGACTATGTCCTAGTATAACTCTCCAGCATTGTGCCTGACTAACCAGGCTTCTTTTGTGTTAAGTTAGGGAACCACAACAACAATAACTGAACCATAACAAGTTTGAAGTGATTAAAGTAAATATATTGCGTATTTAGAAACAGTAACTGCGTTAATTTAAATTTCACTAATTATTTTACATCTAAACTATGCCGGTAATTTAGGGTTTGAAATTGGCGCCTACTGATTTGATATAGCGAGATCTTAAATTACATATCGACTGGAAACTTTTCGCAATGACTGGTACACTGATAAAAGTTAGAAACAATTACTAGTATCACTAACTGTCTTTCATAGCTAATACGAATTCATCAACGAATCGCTTTTATATAAGCGACCAGAATATTGTGCCACTGTAAATAAAGCGGCCAGCTAATAAAACTAGATGCTTCGCGTTTATATGGCGGCCAACCGAACTGCGAGGCGCGATGGACGATCGCAGAGAGACGATTTGATAGCCACTGACCTAGCAGAAGCGCTCTGTCCCGCTTCTTCTTTTTCGTCCTCTTAAGGCCGAAGGCTCCACTGCCACCTACATCCTCTTCACCACACTACTCGGGGCCACCGAGCGATCGTTCCGATCGTGTATGAAAGACAGACGAAGAGGCGCACGCAGTGACTATGGGCTTCTTGTGAGGACGGCACGGCAGAAAATGGCAAGGCTGTAAATGCTGGCCGCCGCGATGAAAGTGATCAGCGAATGAGTCCTGGTACATGTAGCATCCGGGCCGAAGGTAGCCAGGAGCGGACGCCCGAGGCCCTTGGACGCTCCGAACGGCATGGACAGGGGACGGTGTCTTCTCATGTGAGCGGCGTCTTTGGCCAGTGGGGTCAGTAGGTAGGGCCATTCCGTTAGCTCCAGCTCGTCGTGTCGGGTGGTCGGGGCGGGGAAGCAACGGCGAGGCTGGTTCGGGTCTGGCAGGCTGAAACAAAGCCGTGCGATGCGAACCAGGGACCCGCAGCCGACGGAAGGAGGCAGACGCAGGGCTCCGAAGCACAATGACCAGGAGGATTAGGTCTGGGTGATAACCCCCAAGCTCAACCAAATGTTATGGGGCGGCCAGCCGAAGTGTAAGGCGCGATGAACGATGATAAATTGATGGTTTAAAGGCCGCTGACCCAGCGCGAGCCGCCCGCCCCGCATCCCTGCCAGCTTCGTCTTCTTCGTAAAACTGCGCCTGCGAAACTTCGCACCGACTCAAGTGGCCATGGTATTGGCGCTATGCTTGCGCAGCGCCAGCAAGAGCACTACAGTGTGATTGCCTACGCCAGCCGTCTGCTATCTCCTTCCGAACTTAACTATTCCATTATGGAGCGGGAGTGCCTTGCAGTTTGAGCGTTAATAAAATTGAGCCCTTATTTGATTTGGAGGGCCTTCCGTGTAGTTGCGGACCATCATGCCTTGTGTTGGCTGTCCGCTCTTAAAGTCCCTACAGGCCGTCTCGGTCGACGGGTGTTGCGCTTGCACGAATACACATTTACTGTTGTCTATCTGTGCGACCAGCGGCAGCAAGACGCTGACGGCTTGTCCCGCCATCCTCTCGGTCCTCCCAATTTCCACGACCACAGTACGGCGATTGTGTTTCGTCTGTATCTGACTTTCTACACTCGGAGACGAGCAGTGCCGTGATCCGCCTCTGCATCCCGCAATCGGCTGGCCGCCTACGCAGAGACCATTCCGATTCTGCTCTTAACCTGTTCATGCTGCATGACGATACTCTGTACCGACGAAATATGCACCCAGATCGCGCCAACTTCTAGCTCGTTGTCCTGACCCGTGTACGCTCTACTTTACTTATCAACTTCATGATGCTCCTACTGCAGTGCACTATGGCGTGTCACGCACGTACGACAGCGTGCGAAGGCGGTTCTTCTGGTCTTGCCTTTACCGTTTTGTCAGCGGCTGCGTCGCGATCAATATCAACGCAGGTAAACAACCCCTCTTCCGCCTAGTGGCTAGCTTCAGCCCGTCGACATTCAGACTGACCCATTTTTCCGTGTTGGTCTCGATTTGTTTAGGCCTTTTCTCATATCAACTTAAGGGAACAAGTGTATCGCCGTTGCGGCCAATTATACTGCCCGGTGCGCTATAACGCACGTTATCCTGACCAGCTGTACCTCCGATGTCGCCGACTTTCTTCTCCATGACGTCGTCCTGCTTCATGGCGTTCCTCGTCAGCTGCTAATGGTTCGAGGCCGCTGCTTTCTTTCTAAAATAGTTCACGAGCTTGTGCGCTCATGCTCGACCCGTCACAAGTTAATGATGGCCTGTCATCCACAAACAAGCGGCCTTACTGAGCGCCTCAACCGCACCCTGACGGGCATGCTGTTATGCATGTCTCAGACGACCATCGGGACTGAGACGTCCTTGTGGGTTTCGTGACAACACGTTAGCACCTCACGCCCTGACAGCACCGGATACTCTCGTTTCTATCTCCTCTTTGGCCGGGACCCGTTGACAGCTTACTGCCTCATGACCCTTCTACGAGCAGTTACGCTTGCGCCGCCGCGTTGACGCCATCCGCCAATTCGCTTGAGATCGTCTCGACGCTTCTCAGAGCACCCAAAAAGCATCGTTGCGACCTTCTTCACCGTGACGCTCAGTACCATCGCAGCGCCCTCGTATTTCTCTGGCTCCAAGCGCGCCGTGTGGGCCTGTGTAAGAAGCTACTTCTTCGTTACGTGGGTCCTTACAGCGTCTTGAGGCAACTGAGCACTGTGACGTATGATACCACGCCCCTGCACCCCGACTCTCCTCCTACGGCCTCATCCACGCAGCTCGCGTACGTCGCCCGCCTTAAGCCTAGCTAGCGTGTGTCCTGCCTCTTCTCTTAATTTGGTCCCTGTCTGTGTTTGCGCTACTCAATATGTTTTACTGCCACAACCAACTAGCTCAAATGAAAGCCTTAAGCCTTACCATTCGAGCCCACCACGTTAGAACGCACAGGGACTGTGCTCCCTCTCGCGGTGAGTGTTATGGTACTCAGTCGCGAGGCTAAGAGGATGGTGTTCAGTCGCTGCGCAGTTGACGACGACGAGGACGCTGCAGCTAGTGATTGGGTGACCTGTTTTAGTGTGATCCCTCACTGCAGCCGGTCGCGCCTGCTGCTGAGCTAACCCCCGTAATAATATCATTGCTCAGGCGCACCCGTCTCCAATGTATTAAACCGTTATAGTGTCCCCCTTGTTGCATGTAGCGCGTAACTTGTCAAGACCTCGGTATAAGTAAACTAAAACCAGTTGGTTCGAAAAAACTTCACATTAAGAACGTCATTTAGAGCAGGCATCATTGAATCCTATCTTAAGCTGTGCAAGCTTGTTAAGTATTAGTTATGTGTGGAAGTTATTTAGCTTAATTTAGTTCAAAGGCGAAGTTCTTGCCTGTGCTTCACGGATGTTTTCCCATGTTTCTGTGCTTGCTCGATCAACGGTTCATTCTTCATCCCTGTTACGATATGATTAAAGGTAGCGATTACGTTTAAACGGCTCTTGAACGCGAACAAAACGCTAGCAGCTATTGCCGACCCGGACTATTTTTGCAATAGAACATTGACCTTCGATAAGAAAGAGAAGCAGCGGCACAGTATTGCTCCAGCTTTTCTTTTGATGATGATAAAAGCTTACTGTCTCACGACTCCAAGCGGCGTTGCTGTCTCCCATCTGTCCGTTTTTCAGACACAGACCAGAGTGATAGGTATCCGCTTTCGTTCCTCCCGTGTAGGTGCCCTGTGCGGGTCGACTGCAGTGTCGATTTCTCTTTGAACTAGCGCTTGTATTGTGTCCGGATGAGCGCAAAATTTTCAGCAAATGCCATTGCAACCTAGTGGCTGTGCTGAACGAGCCGGCCATGATGGTGTCGCTAACAATATCAACAAATAGGCGATCTGCACAACGACCATAAATAAAACATAAATTAAGGACTCAGAACGTAAGTACGCCGTCCCCGCCACTCTCCCTAAGAAGAAAGAAAGACAGGGACAAAATTTTCCACCGCCATGAGTAACCAAGAAACTCATTTGGCATCAAGAGTTTTGTCTTGGCGTAAGCTACATAGCGGCAGAAGATATTAATTTACAGAAAAACTGAGGCCAGAGGAAGAAAACTGCTTTCACCTTACGCTGAAACCGGGGATGTTCATTTCGTTTTGTCTCCTCGATCATTTCGCCGTATGCTTGAGTGAAAGGCCCGTCTTCCTCCATTATTTGCTTGCGAACATGAGTCTGCTGTCTTGGGGAAGAAGGTATAGGTAAATCTGGCGCGTTCTCACAAACCAGTCGACACGTTCTCACAGTGCAGCGTTCGTTAGGAATATGTAATTACTGATTTTATATTTTTGTCTCTGGGTGAATAGGAAGCAAAGAAAAAGTTTGGCTGTGCAGTTTGCAAAGGATTTTCCCTTCTATTTAAGGACTTAAAAGAACGTCTTGCTGGGCAAGTTGGTAACTGTACATCTTTGGTTACCGGGGCGAAAACAGACACAACAAAAGGCAGAAAGACGAGACGGAGCGCCATTCACAGCTGATTTGTTTGAAGGCAACACGCCGCAAACATCCTGAGTATCTTATAGTAAATAAAGAGGAAAATATTTATTTTCGCTAACTATTTTAAATGAGTGCCGCAGGCGCTCTAAAAGATAACAAATTATCATGCGCTTGACTTGAAATGGCACTGAAACCTCGTTATGCTATACACGTGCTGATATACAACTGAAATAACTAGAAGCCATTCAAGGCAACGGTACTCAAATATCTGTTTTTTCTCAGTGATGCTAAAATGATTCATGTTTTGAAGCTTTCACAAAAGAAAATTTTGGGCTGTGTAGTTTGCACAGTATTTTCACTTCTATTTAAAAAGCCCTGGATTTCTTTTCGTAAGCAAGGAAAATATTTTTTCGCTAATTATTTCCAATTTTTGATGCAGGCGGTCTGAAAGGTAAAAATTATCATGCACTCGACTGGCAGTGACACTACTGCATCGTAATGTTGTACACGTGCCGACGTACGACCTAATTAACTAGAAGCCATTCAAGGAAACGGGTTCTCAAACATGTGATTTCTCTGTGTGATGCTAAAAATCATTTATGTTTTGCATGTTTCACTGAAGGCACCACAATATGGTGCATATTTTGTAACTTCTGAAGAAACACTTGTAAGCGGATGAGAATAAACCTTGAAGTGGGAGGCTGTTATCTGCATCACGTACACGGTGTTCACAAAAAGTTAAGCCACTTGTTTTTTTTTTACTTGGAAATCAAATACAGGAGAGGGATTATTCAGTGCAACAGCCTTATGAAAGTTAGTGCAGAGTTTTTGTCGTTAGTTTTATTAATTACGCTAGAAGTTTTTAGAATTACGTCTTGTGAATATTTTTAGGCCGGAATAACCATGTCATAAGAGGAAATGCAGTATGAAAAATTTTGTGTTGCATGCAGATGTTTTAGGGATGCACATTAATATTTCAGAACTTTACTGTGCAAACCGCTGAGTGAAACTACTCCCGAAAATCATGCCCAGTGATTTCCAACAAAAGTCCGGGCAATATAACGACACCATCTTTTTCGTCCAGTACTTGCTCCTCTTTATATTCCTGTTTTTCAATACCCACGTAGATAACCATTATAATGTACCCGCTACCGACGTGACAACATATTAATCTTATCCTATACGTCGCCACGCAAACAATGTGCAAAACTCATCATAAAAACGTAAACCTCCATAAAGAGTGGGCTGTCGAGGACGTCAAGACTCAGTAGCCTATAAATTTCTCGATCAAAAGCAGGTACCACTGTTGATGAATAAAAATCATGTGCGTTGAGTGTCTTAGCTCAACTTTGATGGAAGCCACTAACAGTCGGAACAAGACATCGTTATTAAGAAGTGCCGCTATTTTTGACCGTTGGTCTACATAAATTCATGGGGATATATGAATAAAGATTGCGCTGATTCCGAAGGTTTCCTCAATTTTTTTTTGCTCTCGCAAACTGCAATGTTACACAAATCTTGCAAATAGAACACTAATGAAAAAAAATTGCTGGTGGCTTAGCTATGGTTAACCCTGGTTGAAAGGGAAAAGCTGCATCTCCCTGGCTACATTTGTGGTCAAACGACTGGCGGCTTCCATATGGATAGCCATACTGAGAAAAACACAGTAGTAGGCATTTTTTTATTCGATAAACATCTTGCTTTCTTCGAAACGATAATAAAGGAACTCACATTAGACAGTTTATATTTATTATAGCTTTGGTTATATTTACAACTTTATTATTGCTCATCGTACGCGGAGGCATGGAACCAAATCCGGTTCCAAACGATGCGCAAACCCTGAAGAAAACTTCAGAAAGCCAAACTGAAAAATAAATTTGTTTTTTGGGGAAAGGAAATGGTGCAATGTGAGTAGAAAACATTTATTGCAAAAAGGTGGGATAGAGAGGCGAAAATACAGATTTTGGGTGGAGTCCTTATTTCAGGACCCCAATGTCCACCGCAGTTTCTCTTGCTTGGGATATCAGCTTTCGCTGCGTCGCCAAGTCAGTGCTGAGCAGGGCAGACTCCCACTGTTCCTCGGAGTAATGTTTGTCTAGTTCGGGGGGCTTGGGACCGGAGCAGCCCCATGTTACATGATATGTTGTTGGAATTCCGCCACACCAGGGGCAGTTGCTGTCATATTTGTCGGGGAAGATGATGTGGTACTTGTGTAGGTTAGGAAAGGTATTCGTCTGTAGTTGTCGCCATTCCCTCGCCTCTGCCGCCGTTAGCTTACGGTGTGGTGGGGGATAGACTTGTCTGTGTTCGGAGAAGGAGGAGGCGTTCGCCGTACGTAGAGGGGAGAGGGATGTGGTCGGGGAGGTTAGTCGCTCGGTTAGTATATCCTCGAGCTAGACTGTCGGCGGCCTCGTTTCTCTCGAGCCCCTCGTGCCCAGGAGTCCAAGTGATTTGGTGCTTGCATGTGGAATTTTGAACTTGTGGGGTTGTCAGAATGGGAGCGACGGAGTGTGGAAGTCTGCCAGAGAGGAAGAAGCGACACGCGGACTGGGAGTCGGTAATAATTTTTAACTCATTTTCCGTAGCATCGCCGTGCTGGATTGCGAGGGCAATTGCAGCAGTTTCTGCTACTGTGGGAGAGCAGTTTCGTAGGGAGGCGCTGGTGACTTCCTTGAAATTGGCATCCAAGACGACCACCACCGCGTTTGTTGAATCGGGGTACGTGGCTGCGTCCACGTATACAGCATTTTGTGCCTGTCGATGTGTGCGGCGCAGATAGTCCACTCGCGCCTTTCGTCGTCCCTTTTGTGAGCCCGAGTGCATGTTCTTCGGGAGTGGAGCTACATACACGTGAGTTCGCAGAGTTGAAGGTAGGTCTCGGTTGTCCTGGACGGCACGTATGTCAGCCGGGGAACCCACTCTTTCCAAGGTTGCGCGTCCAGCTTTGGTGGTGAGGAGGCGTTCTTTTTGCGATGCTAGGACGGCTTCTCGAATTTCTTCTATTGTGTTGTTCAGTCCCAGGTCCTCGAGGTGGCAGTTGGCCGTGTACATCGGGAGGCCTAACGCATGTTTGTAGGCGGTACGGATGATGGTATCTGCTTTGTCTCGCTCATTCCTCAGAAGTAGTAGGAATGGGAGTCCATATGACAGGCGGCTCATAACTAGAGCCTGTATCAGTCGAATTGTATCCTCCTCTCTCATGCCTTTTCGGTTGCGAGTGATGCGCCGAATCATGCGGGAGATCTGGACGGCAGTTGTCCGGAGACGCTGTAACGTGTGGTTGGCTTTCCTGTCGCTTTGAAGCCAAAGGCCCAGGAGGCGGATAAGAGGGACTTCCTTTATTCTCGTACCTCCGAGGTAAACCTCGATGTTGCCGGGAGATTTGTAGGCATAGCCCTGAATGCGGATAATTTTGGATTTGTCGGGTGCGCAGCCAAGGGCGCAATTTGCTGCTTGTCTTTCTACGCAATTGACTGTCTCTTGTAGGGTGTTTTCTTTGTCGGCAAGGAAACCCCAGGTGGAGTAGATGGCAATATCATCAGCGTAGATAGTATAGCCGATGCCTTCAATAGTCTCGAGTGCTTTTGTCATGCCGATCATAGCTATATTGAAGAGGAGAGGAGAGATGATAGAGCCTTGTGGAGTGCCTTTGTTGGGTGTCTGCTCTGTGCCGGAGCGGACATCTCCCATGCCAATCGTGGCCGTGCGGTTGCTGAGAAAGTGTTTGATGTAGTTGAAGGTCTTGGGTCTGCAATCGAGGGCATTGAGCTCTTTCAAGATGGCGTCGTGAGAAACGTTGTCAAAAGCGCCTTTCAGATCAAGTGCCATAATTAGGTGCTCGCCGCCTCTCGGGATGTTACTGAGTACTTCTTCGTTGAGAAGGAGGAAAGCGTCTTGCATAGAAAGACCTTTTCTGAAGCCGATCATAGTGGGTGGAAAGAGGTTGTTGTCCTCTATGAAGTTTTGGAGGCGGGTCTGGATAACACGCTCGTATAGTTTGCCCAGGCAAGAGGTGAGGAAGATGGGTCGTAATGCTTCCAGGCTTGGTGGTTTGCCTGGTTTTGGGATAGTCACGATTTCTGAGTGTTTCCACTCTGCAGGGAGTTCTCCCGCCTCCCATAGGGTGTCATTTATGTAGGTAGTGAGGACCTCGATCTGCGACTTGGCCAGGTTTCGAATCATCCCATTTGTGACCTTGTCCGCGCCAGCTGCTGTGTTGCGTGTGGCAGATCGAGCCGCGGCGTAAACCTCGGCAGTGGTGATGGGGGCGTCCAGCCTCTCATTTGGGCCTCCCGTGTACGAGATTGTGCTGGGAGGATGGGGGGCGCCGATGTATTTGGTTTTGAGGGCGGTGAGGAGGGCCGCGTCGTCTCCGGGGTACAGATGGGCGATTTTCTTGAGTGTACGGTTAGTGGCAGACCGCGATGTTTGCGGATCGACGAGGCTGTGGAGGATCGCCCAGGTGCGGGAGGTCCCCAGTGTGCCGCGTAGTGACTCGCAAAATTCCTGCCAATTCTGTTGAGAGAGGTGTTGTGCATACTCTTGTGCTTCTGCCGTGATCTGTGATATGCGGAGTCGCAAGGTACGATTGAGGCGTTGGCGTTTCCACCTGCGAACCAGAGTCCGTCGGGTCTGCCACAACTTCAGAAGGTGACGATCGACCGCCGGATTATCGGGTGTGCATTGTACTTCGGTGGTGGCCTCCCGTGTGCTTTCCGAATCTGTTAACTCCATTCACTGATTGATTGAATGGGGTCTTCTGGAACGGGCTGTGCACGGTATTTAGTCCAGTCCGTGATTTTGGCTGTTCCCAGGGGGCGACGAATGTTTGCGGAGGTGATAGACGTGCTTACGATGTAGTGGTCGCTACCTAAGCTCTCTCCGAGATTTGCCCATGTAGCGTTACGGATGTTCTTGACGATTGTAAGGTCAGGGCATGAATCGCGCGTGACGCTGTTTCCTTCGCGAGTTGGGTATAAAGGATCAGTAAGTATTTCCAGGCCCAGGGCATCCCGAGCTCGTGCCACGCTCAGACCACGAAACGAGTTCGTTTTGTAGCCCCATTTCCTGTGGGGGGCGTTAAAGTCACCGAGTGCGATAAGCTGATGCGAAACAGCTAGCTGATCTGCCTCTTGAAGTATGTCAGAGAAATCGGCCTTGGTTGCTCGTGGGGGGTGATACACGTTCAGAACGAAGGTGCTCTTGCGGCCCCTCTTGTTGGGAATGACCTCGATCATGTTGTAGTTTGTCTCCTGTTTTCTCAAGGAGTGTTCGACCACCGTGATGTCTTTAGAAACAAGGGTGGCAACTTTTGGCGAGCTCGCGTTGTGGACTGTGTAATATACTGGGAGAGTCGGCGCCGGGTCGGCTCCTACCTCTTGCAGGCAGATTATATGGGGTCGAATGGGGGTGACATTGATGTATTGTTTCAAGAGGCTTTGTTTTCTCCTGAAACTTCGGCAATTCCATTGGCAGATCTCTAGGCGGTCAGGAGTGCCTGATTTATAGAGCGGAGCCATCCTGGTGGCTGGTAAAGCTCCTGACAGATTTGTTGTCGCTACTCATAGCGACCGCTGCGGTCGCGGACCGGTAGGTTTTTGCTCGAGGGTTGTCAGAGCTGGTAACACGTTTTCTGCTAGGGGCTTTGGTGTTTATCAGTGCTTGTAGGGTAAAAAATTGGGCGTAATGTGCGTCCAGGCGCGTGCCTATTTGTGCGATTTGGGCTGAGAGCTGGGAGGTGAATGTTGTGAGAAGGGGGTTTATCTTGTTCATAGTGCTATTCATGAGACGTCCCTCTATTTCTTCATATGTGTTGGGGAGGGGGGTGGTTGTCGGTTGGCGAGATGTGGGAGTGGGTGTCGCCACTGGTGGTAGCAGTGGTTTGGGGGAAGTCTCAACGTCCCGGGGCGCAGGCGGTGGGGTAGGTTGAACGTGGGGGGGTGGTGAGAGGAGTGCACTTGCGGGCTAGCTCCGGTATCTGGGATGGTAGCTTGTCGATAGTGTGTGCCATTTTTGCGCAGTCTGAGCATTTGGGTGGAGTGGCTGTGTTTGAAGGAACAGTGGGAGAGTTCTTAACGAGCTCTGCCCAGCTCACCTTTTTGTCCGTGGCCTTGGCTTGCCCCTGGTGTGGTCGGCTAATTTCCTTTTTTTGCTTGGGTGCAGGGGGAGGAGGGGTTGACCGGTTGGTGGATCTCGATCTGCTCCTACTGCTGCAGCTTTGGCTGGATGACTCGTCGTCCGTGCTGAACCAGCGCGGCGTCCGAGTTCGGGCCTGGTTGTCTTTACTGGACCGGTGTTGTTCCTTGATGGGTGGGGTGGAGGATCGGATGGATGGTGGCTTTTTCTTGAGTGGTTTGAACCGATTGGGGCACTATTTGCTGCCGGTTTCGTGTGTTCCTCCGCACAGAGCACACTTCAGCAGGCACTAATGTCCGTCAGGAGGATTTTGGGCCCCGCATTTCCTGCAGGCCGCCAGGTCTGGTGTGGGCCACACATCGGAGCGATGACCCGGCTGCATGCACACATAGCAGAATTGTCGTGCTGGGCGGTACAGATGGCAACGAAACTCCGCGCTATTGAAGTACACAACTTTGGGGGTCCGGAATTTTTGGTCCGGAATTCCGTGGATTACGCCCCATCTGTCGTGCTCTGTGAAAGGTATGTAGGCGTTCACGTCATGAGTGAGGTCTCCAAGGGACAGTGTCTTGATTTGTCGAAGTTCGTTGGCAACTTCTGCGTGCGGAGTGCTCGCTACGGGGATATTTGATCCGTAGTGGGGGCGGAGGAGGTACCTTCCTTCCACCTGCTGCGGTTCTGGACAGGGCGGTTGCTTACTGCTTGGGCAAGATCGAGATTTGAGAAGTTCTTTAAAGCGAGTCCTCGGCGAGGTCGAATCACGATTTTTATGTCCGTTTGCGGTAGAGGCGGGAGGCGGACTCGAAGGCCGCGTTTCTTTGGCGTAGGATGTTTGTGATTTGGTGGGGGGTTCTGGGAGTCGGTGCTGCCCTGCACTTGGCTGTTGGTTTCAGTCCGGGCTGCTTTGCGAAGCTTCCTTTCTTGATGCCTGCTCAAGGCTATCTTCCAGCCGTTGGGCAGAGGGGTAGTAGGCGGTGGCGAGGCCGGGGACGAACTGGTCGTCTGACCGTTCTCCGTTCGGTCTAGAGAGTCGGTTAAGTCCATGTCGGAATCCAAGCCTTCATTTGTTGTGGGTAGCAGGGACGCCTCCGAGCTCATTTTCAGCGCCGCGCAGCGTGGCGCGGGGCGAGGCATGGGCTGGAGGACCGCCCTTGTTGTGCTAGGCACAACGCGAGGCCCAGCGTTCCGCGTCTGGCTCGGAGCATTAGAGTCTTTTTCGGGCAAAAGTGGTCGGAATTGCACAGAAAATGGTGGGAACGGGTGCCGAACACCTTCACTGACCTATTTTGGGTGGTATCAGACCATTTCAGGTCGAAAATTCGCCGTCCCGAGTAAAAATCCACGGAGCCGAGGTGAAGTGCGTCCGCTCACGGCGTTCATTCGTTGGCCCTGGTGCAATGTGAGACATGCGTCATTTCCTTTGCTTAGAACCAACTTCCATTTTCCTTCGCTTACGGCGCGGTTTGGGTGTCCACCGAGGTATGTGATACAGGCGTCATTTCGGTTCCTTAAAACCAACTTTCATTTCACTTTCCTTCCCTTACGACGCTTTTCGGGTGTCCACCGAGATAAGTGACACAGCCGTCATTTCCTTGTTTGATCACTAGTTACATTGAAGGTCAAACTTGCGGCACCGCAGACAGCTCGAAAAGCTGGCGTTGTGGAGCTTTTCGCTTTAAAAGACGTTTTTCGAGGTTGCCAAGAATCACGGAGTACAGGTACATCGAGTCGTTAGTGATAATAAGAGTACACCAAGCGCCTACTGATAATAAGAAAATGCCCTTTTCAATAACGTTGACGTTGTTTGCTCCCCGTATATCTTTATCAAATGTTCTCTGTGATCCTATAGATTGAATACTCCACCAGACGCTCAAATTTTTCATCCCCTGCACTACTTCAGGAGAATTCTTCAAGCGCTGCGCCAGGAACCAAGCACTCCTATAGAAGCTTCTTTCGTGCCACTACTTTCAAATTTGGTGAATAGACATTTGTTAGGTCGGGGCAACCTAAAAAGAATGAAAATAAATAAGCCCCTGCCTGCACCACTGACGTAAAACAGGCTTAATTCAATCTTAAAATAAATGAAAAGGCACGAAACAATGGCATACTTTTGCCACCCGTAGGTGGGGAAAAGGAGAAAAAATGATGGTGGGGGGGGGGGGGGGAAGCTACATAGCGACCGACAGCCGGGGGAGCGGGCCCGGGGAGACTCCCCTTATATCCCCTGGGACGTAGCGGAAGGGGTTGGATGACAGGTTATGGGAATTGGGATGGGAATGGGGACAGCGAGTTTTTGCTCTGATCCTTCATCTGTCTCGACTCCATTACTGGCCTTAATGGCCAGGACAGGGAGAGCGTCAAGATTGCCCAATGGTGCGGCCCCGCTCACGGGATGCCCGACCACCCACAAACGCAACGGGCTCCGGTCACCGGAGAGAGGAAAACATAACCCGGGGTCAGCAACCTCGGGCTCCTCCACGACTTTGAGGGTTTGTTTCGGACCTGCCAGCTACTTGCCGTCGAGTGCTTTTCGCAGTTTTTCAGACACCGGAAGTATGTGTGGTGTGATCCAGCCAGTAGAGGCTTAGGGCGTCAGCCTACCGACCACCCGGCCCTCGGCAACATGACCTAACACCTCCGGGGGACTCACCTGTGCTTCCAACTAACCAACCATGCACTTATTTTCTCCCCTAGCTTACTTCACAACTACTGAGGAGGGAGTCCTCAAGGCTGGGCTGACCGGGCCACAAACCAAGAACGTGGCTTAGGGTGAGATAACCCGGTCTTACTCCGCCGGTACTCCACAACATCGACGGTTTTCGCACTGGTCGCACTACGCACCCCTGCCTCGGCGCCCCGCTATGACCCCAATGGCCACGCGGTCAGCCGTGAGGCTGGGCTGCCTTCCCGAGGCCATCGATTCCGAGGAGCCTGGCTGCTGTAAGCCCCGGCGCGGACCTGGCCTCTCCGCAGACAACAAACCGGCGCGTTGGTCGCCAGCCGCGCACGACCCGCGTGCAGGGGCTAGTTTCATGTACTTGATAACCTTTTGTTCTTTTGACATGCCTTCCGTGCCGGATTCCGTGGGTCCAGCCTGGTGATATAGCCAGGTCTGCCTCCGCTCAGGCATCGGACCACACGGGCGCGACTGGACCTCACAGTCGCTTGGGAGTCGCTGTCACTCCCATGGGGTTTTGCATCCCCAGAGGATGGGCCCCGGCCAACTCATCTTCACCGCTGGCGTTGCACCGGAACCAAGCCTAGTAGCCGAAATTACATCGACCCGTATACGGTGGCGGGGAGGGGGGAGCGGAACAGGCAGCCCGCAAGTCGGATTCCTCCCCCCCCCCACCCCTGGTGAATAGACAATCGACGAGGCTAAGGCTATGGTGGCAGTGGTTATAAGGAAGCAATTAAAGGTGAACAAGCTAAATCAGCGAAGCTGTGAATCTCGCCGGATAAATCTCGTGGTGTGGAGCTATTGTACTGGCGATTTCCATGTAGTAACGAATGGAGCTACAAACGAACAAGTCTTATAGAGAGGCTGCACCTAATATAAAGGCTAAGTGGCGGATGCTTCTGCTACATATACTAAGCTTCATGCCTACGTTTCAGACCTGAGGCTTAGTGCATGTCTGCAGAGATAGTCCCGAAGGTTTTCTCTGCAACTGTTGTAAATAAGACATAACTTATTCGTTGACACCGCAAAATTGGGTACTCACTTTAAAATGTCGTCAAGCTCCTGTCCGACTTCGTGGAGTCTTCCAATTCGAGTGAATGGGAGGCATCTAAACAAGTGCTGCACCGGACGTGCCAAAAACACGAACAACGGTCATTCGAACCATATTGAGCCAATCTCGGTGAGCAGGTCAATCATGCGCTGCCTCACATCGCCTTCCTCGGGAAGCTTCGAGCCGAAGAAGGTGGACGCTGCGTTGTTGGCTGCGAAAGCCACGATTGGCCGAGACATGGCGACCGGCTCACCCTTAGCTTCTCTTATTTGTTGTTGGAGTCTGCGAAACTGGACCTGGTGGAGGCCGATAAACAGAAGTCCGTGTAAGTAGTAGCAGAGGAACAAGGCTCACGAGAACATTGCGCTGTTTTCTCGTGCGTTGAGACCATTGGTAATAGGCAGGACCAAATTGCTTAGAACTAATGAGGTCAACCTGAAACTCAAAATTAACCTCACAAGCACATTAGCAGATAAATTGAAGTGAAGATGGAGGCTTGTAAGCGCCATCTGTCCGGAATCAAAATCAGTTCTGATGGCAATTCTGACCTTATTGCTCCTCTCATACCATAACGTCTGCCGGATGCGATCAGATTTATGGCGAACCACTAAAATATAACATTTCACTGTCTATACTCAATCTCATAACTAACTTGAAGCACTACCAAAGGCAGAAACCTCCTCAGCCAATCAGGAGAGCGCGTTAAACGTGCTCATCTACGCCTAGTCGTCTGCTCGCGGCGCACACCGATATGGGAAGCAAAGAGTATAAATCGACGCTATCTACGTACCATTAGCGTAGCCACGCGTGCGCATGCCAAACGCAAGAATTTTTTGGGGCATTATGCTGTTTGTTACACTCGCACCTTTAGGTAAGTGTAACCAAAAGAAACGGAACGGGAAGATCACCCTAGTGGCGTCGTCTGGTTGTTATAATTGGAAGCCATTTTCAACATATCGACGCTCCTCTCTAGGACTAGAAGCGGCAGACTTGTAAATTTAAAAAAATAATTAAAAAATTTATGGCTTATACTTTTTGTCATAGGCGTGGTGAGACAAATCGAAATCTCAGTGCCCCATTTAAGGCCAGAGAAAGCACTGAAAACGGCAGTAACAACGGCGAAGTCAATCTGAGGCGAGAGGCCCTGCATCGAAGGGCGCCGCCATTTTGGAAAAGATGGTTGAGAGCACGCAAGGGTAATACGCGATAACTCGCGAAATAGCGTACGTACCGCGAGCGTACGTTAAGGTTCGATATGAAATAGCGTTTGGAGCTAGCACACTTTAAAGCACCTGTCCGATATGCCCGTATGCTTAGTTTATACTGGCACTACATTCCGACAGCGTCAGAACGTTGCTTGCGCACTCATCGCAGCTATGGTAGTGCTGCGAGAAACAACTGGGATGGAGTATAGTCAAGGTGCTTGCGCCTGATGTTTATGGAGTATTCAGACGCTGATGCTTTCCCTGAGGATTGGAAGAAGATGCAGACTATGTTGACATCCAAAGTTAATGAGAGCGATATCTCTACAAGCTATCCGCCTCATATTTCTGACCCGCATGTCATCTGAAATTCTTAAAGGATAGAGACAGAAATAGCTGCGGATAGTTGGGTAGAACTCAAGAACGAAGCGATAATTGCCCCTAAAATCAGGCTCTCCAGCCAATAGCGTCGACCGACGCGCACGAGGTCGTAGTTAATCGCCCTTGACTTGCTAATGCGAAATGAAGGGGCAGGAAGGGAAAAGAGATTAACCACTGCCTAATCGGATTAAACGCGGTGTCATCCATATCGGTCGACGGCAATGGCTGGACTTTTCAATAGATGACCTTTCAATGTCATCTGCCGCTTTTTTGTGGAGTTGGATCTTACTATAGTGTACTTTTGCTTTGAAATCATTAGTAAGAGAGTTAAAGTTAATCACGTGGTCAAAAT
Organism: Amblyomma americanum; assembly: GCA_030143305.2. Classification (NCBI taxonomy): domain Eukaryota; kingdom Metazoa; phylum Arthropoda; class Arachnida; order Ixodida; family Ixodidae; genus Amblyomma; species Amblyomma americanum. The sequence continues at coordinate 53,730 of JARKHS020025557.1, read as the reverse complement.
TTCCTACCTTGTACGTAATTTATAATTGAAATTATTCTTTTATACAGTTTAGGTTTGAGCCGTTGAAAGAGAGTCGCGGCTTCATTACTAAAGACCGGTTCCCGGGAGGTATATAAAAACTGCTATATGATACGTCTTCGTGCACTTGCTGCCGTTATGGCTTCTGAAGCAGTTCAGCGGAAGGGCTTGAATGAATTAATACAACATAGCAAAGGTGATAGACCAGTTTTTGTATGCATTACTTTATCTCATAGTCACTAGTGACGTCGCAATTACCGTCTTGAAACTCAAATTAAAACTGCATAGCAAAAAATCTGAAATTATTTTTTCAGCGCTGAAAAATTCCCCGTTTTGAGCTATGTTTACTTATGTTGTACACATATTTCAGGCCGATAAACACACTCTAGAAAGTTTAATGTCTTCACTCTTTTAAGGAAATTTGTTTGCCTAGTCTGATGAATAGCATTTAATCTGTTAATTACATAAATCCCAAAGAAGAGGGCTTTTGAACGCTGTTATGCTAAGAGACCCTGCTCGTAGGATAATAGCGCTTTTATTTTTAGACTTCTAGAATATATAATGTGTTTCATGCAATTTTTTCTAGAACTGCTATCCTTTGAAATGCAGAAGTATTTGCTTTCCTCGCTAGCGTACTTCGTAGACGCACGCAAGCAACTTAGCTTCGCTAAATATTGTCGCTCGCCTCATAACCGTTTCTCATCTCATGTTCTGCGAGGTACAGATCTTTATCTACATCCTACCCCTTGTATATACTATTTACATCTATGTCTTACCTGTTAACATCAAGAAGTTGCGCCTATTCGGAAATAAAGCACCATCATAGGCCCCAGGAACATCACCCCATCTATGGCAGCATTGTGCGAAAAGTAGTCCATGTTTTGTCATTTATAAATGTTCAAAGCCAGGTCATTTTCTCGAAAACACGCCTTAATTCGCCGTACTTAAAAGATGTTTTTTAGTTGACGATAGTCCAACGTCCCCTTAAATGGAAAGTCGTGGGCAATTTTTTGAAGTACACTCGATAGCGACTAAGACAGTTTTTTTCCTCGCGCTGAGGCAACTGAATATACACAGAAGCTCGTTGGTGACATGCATGCTTTACCCGCTGGAAGAACACTTCACTGAAGGGGCATTTTCGTTACACTGACAGCCGACGTCGGCTTTTCTCGAGAACAGTACCTCTGAAGCTATAAAATAATTCGTCGCAATGCACCTTTCATTTGGAGGTTTTAATTTCCCTGCAGTGGGTAGTGCTCTGTTTTTGGCCGGTTGTGGTGACGCGATCTCTGTGGCATCTTCACAGCCTCGACCAATCAGGAATTTGGTGACAGCGGTCATCGACGGGGTTTTGGTGCGAGAACTGTAATGCTATCGCTTTATTTTGGTATGTTTATTGCGCGCTACGCAAAGTTTTTTATCCTTATCTCGTACGTGAAAACGGCTACCTGCAAATACCTTCATTATATATATATGTACTTAGATATCTGGTAACCGGGTAATGCGAGCCATAGTTTTGCAAACAAACGAAGGGCGTTAAATATATGTGATGGAGTAGGTAAAGCATGTAATTAACCTAGTGACAAAACTCATAACGCATGGACCTCATACAGCCTAGGCTTCCCCTGAAGTTGCATTCAAGAAACATCCAGGCTGGCTACGCTTGATTGGCCGTACCGTGCTAAGTTGTTCAATGGAGGAACTTTAATATATGATTGAGAGCCTCAGAAGGCAAAACAAAAGGGACGGTGTGTAGAATGCTAGAGTAATGTTCAATCGCCTCTCAAGCGAATAACAATCTACAGTAGGATCCGAAGCATTAAAAGGAGTAAGACAATTAGTCTGTCTTGGACAGGTACTAAACAGCATACCCAGCCCAGGAGAGAAAAAATGCTACGAAAATGCCAACTATGTGGAACATTTCACAGGTTCTTTTAAGACTGGAATTCTTGAATCCAGGTCTCAAGCATGCCTCAAGAGGAAACTAGGTTACAAAAGCACCTTACCATTGGGACAGAAAAGAAAAGACCTGAATTTAAATTAATAACCGCGGAGAAAGCAATGATAAGAGAAATAATAGGTGTGACAATAATGGATGCAGCTGCTTATTTGTTTGCTACAATTCATAAGACATAATTACATGCCGTTGTTCACGTGATATTCATCTATACTCTGATCCTCATAACGTATAACGCTACATTGAAAGATACAAAGAGTAATGATCGCTAAAATGAAACTGATAGCGAGGGTCGTTATGGTGTTTTAATCATTCTTGGTCACTGTCAAAGTTGCAGCGCCTGAACATGGATGAGCATTTCGAGACACTTTGTTGTGTAATGTAGCAAAAACCAGTTTTGTTGAGTCTGCATGTTGTAAGATGCGACGCTCGATTTATATTAACTTAGAAACGGCTCGATGACCCCTGCACCCTGAAAAAGAAAATAAGCTTTTTTCCAAAGCCACCTGTGTGCGACGCTACACGAGGAACATACCGCCACGGAAAAGAGAAGGAAAATATTTTTTCCAACGCCACCCGTGTCTAACGCGGCAACTCATTCTTACCAGCATGCAGCGTGTAGCAGAAAAAAACGGCGCAAGAGTCGTGGTCTGCTCTTTGACGGGTCCTGCAGTGTTTGACATTTAGAATTCGCGCTTGCAGCGTCCGAAGCGCAAGTATTAATTGCTCCAGCGTTGTAAAATGGTTCATGTACGTTCTTGTCCGCTTTGGCAAGGGGTCCACGCACGCAGACACTAACTAAACGCAATCATATTCTCGTATTAAAGACGACTTTCCGCCTTTGAATTTCGCGGCCTGAAGGTTGTCACGACCTGAGGAGAGCCGTGTAGGTAGGCGTAGGGGAGAACCCGACGATGAGGTCGGCTCTTTTAGTCTTTGAGCCAAGTCTAGCCCGAGGGCGCCTCTCGAGCTAACCGTCGCATCGTGGTCGTTTTGACTAAGTGCGGAGGCTGCGCTGTGCTAGATACGTGGAAATACTTAGATTAGATCCCGCCTGTCACGTCTGTGGTGTGATTTCTCGCAAAGAGCGAAATGCGCCTGAAAAAAAAGGAATATTGCCATCTTCGAATTTATTGGTGGAAAGTGAAAGAAGCTTTAATTTTCGCTCGTTATCTTTGCCACCGATAGTTTATGACGCAGTCTAACACGCAAAATACGTAGATAAAGTAATGCGCTAACGACCGTTCAGTTTTCAGTGTCAAATACAGAGAGAAAATGATGCAGTCGATTTTTAAATTTTCCGTCCGCAAATGAGGACATGCCGCCTTAATACCCGGAACCTACGAGCGCCAGTTCCTTTCCCCGATATGGCATTTTTTTGAGTAAGTACTTCACTGAATGCCGTTATTACTTCTAAATGTTCAACGCCACGAGTCTAAATGAAGAAAATTATATTAATTTGATCCCTGAAGTGCTATTCGTGTGCATCGCCAATGTAGACATCTCTTGGCAACTTTTATTATTATGAAAAGGGTGGCAATTCTAGCAAGTGACGCACATTGCGAATCGCTTGCATATTTTTTCAGGAGATATTGATTGTTCAGGAAGAGAAAATCGGGCTGTCACTAAGCTCCAGAAACATTATGAGTAATTACCGACCTATCTCTATTCTACCATGCATTGGCCAAATTTTTGAGAAGCATCTATTACTCACCATGACGAATTTTTTGAATACGCACAGTGTTCTATCACCTTGTCAGTACGGCTTTATAGCAGGAAAAGGAACAACGGTTCTTGTTGAAGAATTCTCTGACGTGCTAAATTCAGCTTTTGATAAGAATCAAGTCGCATGTTCTCTTTTTCTGGACGTAAGCAAGGCTTTTGATAGCATCTGCCACGTTCTTTTGCTTGATAAACTTTCTGCGCTGGGATTTCGAGGTTCGTTTTTAGAACTGCTTACTAACTTTTTACAAGATAGGCGCCAATATGTGTCGATTTCAAGATTCCATAGCGATTTCACGGCAATTACCTCTGGAGTCCCGCAGGGTTCTATATTGAGTCCTTTATTATTCAATCTATACGTTAACGACCTTGCTACCAGTGTGCCACCTTTGCTGTTTCAGTATGCTGATGACACTGTTATTGTTGCATGTGCAAAGAAATACACTGATGCTGTTACAGCACTACAGATAGCAGCTATTAAAGTCATGGACTGGTTTAAGTTTAATCTTGTTAATGTTAATACTTCTAAAACAAAACTGATCTGTTTTCATAACCCATTAAAACAAGTTGAATTGACTGACCCTGTTTATTTGCATACTTCCTCTTGTTTTAATTGCAACTGTGTACCAGTAAAATATGCGCATTCGGTCAAATATCTTGGCCTGATCTTCGACAGCGATCTCTCTTGGAACTCGCACCTTTCTTTTGTTTGCCAAAGGCTTCGTGCTGTATCGTGTGTCCTGTATAACATCAGATATTTTATGCCTTTTTCTGTCCGTAAATGTGTTGCACATGCTCTAGCCTATAGTGTACTTAGGTACGGAATTACTGTTTATGGTCATTGCACGGTTCGCTGGCAACGCAGGGTGAATTCGCTTTTGCGTTTGCTTCTAAAGAATATTGCTTACGACCTGTCCATTGGTAATGACATTGATATTTTTAGAAGACTAAAGCTTCCAAGTTTTAACTCTTTATTAACAGAAACTATTGTGCTAAAACACTTCTGGTACAGTCAGTTCACCGTTCCATATGTTCCTGCTCGGGATTTAAGACCAAAATACCGCTATTGCATTCCTCGCTCCTCAACCCGGTACGGAAAGCGCACACGCCATTACTATGTACCTGCCTGTTTCAATAGCTTGCCACCTACTGTACTCCGCATGAAAACTAAATACACCCTGAAAAAAACTTTGCGGTATGTCTCCGCGCTGCTTCCTGCCCCGTAGTTATTTCATCTATTTACTGTATTAATTTCAAATTACTGTAATCTCTCTTGATGTTGTAATAGTTATATATTTGTTTCACTATGTTTGGTGACCTTTTTCTTTTTTGCAAAGTTCATTGCAACGTCTCTATTTTCCTTTGTTTTGCCAACGTTCGCTGTCTGCCAGGCGCTGCCACTCAAGCCCTTTGAGGCTTTGGTAGGCCTGATTTATGTTGTCTGGCAATTGACATGAATAAAAGTTCTATCTATCTATCTATCTATCTATCTATCTATCTATCTATCTATCTATCTATCTATCTATCTATCTATCTATCTATCTATCTATCTATCTATCTATCTATCTATCTATCTATCTATCTATCTATCTATCTATCTATCTATCTATCTATCTATCTATCTATCTATCTATCTATCTATCTATCTATCTATCTATCTATCTATCTATCTATCTATCTATCTATCTATCTATCTATCTATCTATCTATCTATCTATCTATCTATCTATCTATCTATCTATCTATCTATCTATCTATCTATCTATCTATCTATCTATCTATCTATCTATCTATCTATCTATCTATCTATCTATCTATCTATCTATCTATCTATCTATCTATCTATCTATCTATCTATCTATCTATCTATCTATCTATCTATCTATCTATCTATCTATCTATCTATCTATCTATCTATCTATCTATCTATCTATCTATCTATCTATCTATCTATCTATCTATCTATCTATCTATCTATCTATCTATCTATCTATCTATCTATCTATCTATCTATCTATCTATCTATCTATCTATCTATCTATCTATCTATCTATCTATCTATCTATCTATCTATCTATCTATCTATCTATCTATCTATCTATCTATCTATCTATCTATCTATCTATCTATCTATCTATCTATCTATCTATCTATCTATCTATCTATCTATCTATCTATCTATCTATCTATCTATCTATCTATCTATCTATCTATCTATCTATCTATCTATCTATCTATCTATCTATCTATCTATCTATCTATCTATCTATCTATCTATCTATCTATCTATCTATCTATCTATCTATCTATCTATCTATCTATCTATCTATCTATCTATCTATCTATCTATCTATCTATCTATCTATCTATCTATCTACCTACCTACCTACCTACCTACCTACCTACCTACCTACCTACCTACCTACCTACCTACCTACCTATCTATCTATCTATCTATCTATCTATCTATCTATCTATCTATCTATCTATCTATCTATCTATCTATCTATCTATCTATCTATCTATCTATCTATCTATCTATCTATCTATCTATCTATCTATCTATCTATCTATCTATCTATCTATCTATCTATCTATCTATCTATCTATCTATCTATCTATCTATCTATCTATCTATCTATCTATCTATCTATCTATCTATCTATCTATCTATCTATCTATCTATCTATCTATCTATCTATCTATCTATCTATCTATCTATCTATCTATCTATCTATCTATCTATCTATCTATCTATCTATCTATCTATCTATCTATCTATCTATCTATCTATCTATCTATCTATCTATCTATCTATCTATCTATCTATCTATCTATCTATCTATCTATCTATCTATCTATCTATCTATCTATCTATCTATCTATCTATCTATCTATCTATCTATCTATCTATCTATCTATCTATCTATCTATCTATCTATCTATCTATCTATCTATCTATCTATCTATCTATCTAGGCCTGTTTACATATGCCACTTTCTAATGTAGAGAACGGCATTCTTTAACACGCTGCAAATGACACTTAGTTGCGCTTTTAGGAAGCGTAGGCAGCAATTTTTACTCGCCTGTCGACTGACGGTAGGCAGTTACTACACCGAACAGGTGTGAGGGGAGCAACCTTGTAGGTTCCGGTTTTCTATGGATTGTGCTCCCTGCTAAGTGAAAAACAGTTGATCTAATGCAAATTAAAAGAATTTTGTGGTGAAGGACGCTGACAAATTCGTAAGAATTTCGGAATCGGGGCTGTCGAATGAGTAGCAACGCTAATCGTGGCATTTCGTGGGTGGCAATCGCAGGTCATGCTATTCAGATGGCCGTTCAGGAAAGAGCCAACATCAGCTTGCCAAATTGTCAGCACTCAAATGATCGTTCTTAAAGGATAACCAGGCTTTAGAGTATTTCGCGAAAGGAATATTAATAGAACGTTGCTTCCACCCTTCCTGGATCGTTTTCTCATTCTGTCATAATGAAAATTTTTTAGTTTGTTGTGAGCTGCCAATTTGTACACCTGGGGAATACACTCGAGAGTTGTGCAGTTGTTATTGAGGTAGAAAAGACTACCGGGAATGAGAACTAACCATTTTCCTTGCGGACGGCAAGGAAACATGAAGTATAATTTGTGTTCGGGCTAGTTAGGCGTTTAAAACTAGAGTAAGTTACAGACTCTGCATCGCTCTAGAAGAAAAGAAAACAGAAGCCAGGGAAGACGTTCAACACGGTTACTCAGCCTGTGTGCGCCCAACCGTGTTGAACTCCTTTTCCGTGATTATCTGCTTTTCTTTTCTCGTACAATTGTGTGCAGCGCCTGCAATTCACTCCATGGAAACTTGATTGCTTTCTTTCATACACTTCCATGGCAACTGCCATTGTTGCGGTTTGACATTCGGAAATGTGGGCTTTTATTGCTGGTACCACAACATCGTTAAAGGTTCTCTGGTGCAAATAGACACCGTCATTGCCGGTTGCCTGAGCGAAAAATCCGCGAAAAACCCCTAGAGAAGCCACCAAGGTGGTCCATTTATGTCGCGTGACCTTAGAGACGTCGTCACATTTTGCACCGCTACTGTGAGCAAACTGGCCGCAGTGGGAGGTGTTAACTAAATGATTGGCCGCAAGATCGTTGCCCGCGGAGAGCAATCTGGTTCTCACAAACCCCTCCGGTGGCAGCGCCTGCCACCTGAGGGCCGTGGCGCACCGCTTTACCGCTGCGCCACTGCCACAGGATTGGTGTGAGGACTCCCAAGCATCTATGAACGTAAAACAGAGACTGACCAATTGTGCATATATGGGCATTGACCTACTAACGCTATCGCGTCATAAGGTTCAGGCGGAGCTTATGGGTCCCTTTCTGGCTTTAATAACTAGTGTGGAACGTTTTCCTTTCCATCAAACTTTAGGTGTTGAAGTCCTGCCATATTAAAAAGTCTGCCGCAGAAAATCATAGAAAATGGGAAATAAACTTCCGCCAGATCATCCCATCCTTTTACAGCACGCAAAACAGAAACGGTGAAGGCGCTACGAAATAGATTTTCTCCAATAAGCTCTTTATGAATTAAGGTTGATAGGTACGCTCGTCCTATGCGAAATATTTACTGAAGCAATAGTATAGTTTTTGTTGTGGTGATATGAGAAAAAAACATACTTCTGCGTGTTACCTCTGTTTGCGCGCGAGAGAGAAACGGAAGGTCGGAAAGGCAAGGAGGTTAACTAGGCGATGCCCAGTAGGCTACCCTACAAGTGGGGAGGGGAAGAAAAGGAATAAAAAGAAAACAAAAAGCGGCAATAAAATGTGTTTCTCACATGTCCATCGACCACTATGAAAAGGCGACAGTGGGCGCACTCTTAAAGCTTTAAGTTTATAGTCGAGAACTCAACCCCGAATCCTTTAATAACTTCAAGACCGCCTTTACTGCTTTCCTTTGGGATGAAGGTATATACCAAGGCCATAGAATCATTGTTTCTCTAAGAGAACGAGAGTCCATGAGGCGGACTGTAGAAGCCAGGAAAGCACACTCTCGCCCAAAAAGATAGTCACAGAGTAGGCGCCCGATCGTTTCATAGCATCCACCGAGTACAGAAACTACTCGCCTATACGTGGTTCATCCGGTCTAGGATTGAATACGCGTCTCCTATCTGGTATCCGCATCAAACTTAATCTAGCTACGCCCTTGAAGCTTTGCAAGATTGCACTGTAAGCCTCATTCACTAAGATTAATCTTTCAGCGTAACAGCATTAAATCTTCAGTCCGAACTTTTTAACCTAAGCACTCGTCGTCAAATAGCTAGCCTTTCCCTGTTCCTTAAGATATTTCACAGTTCGATTAATCATCCCCTATTCCTAGCACCAACTTCACGTATATCCCACCGCACTATACGTTCATTTTATGTTGCTCGACCGCTCACTAGAATCGCTTCGTTTGCAGGCTCATTTTTTCTCCGAACAGCTATCACCTGGAACGACCTTCCCCACGCCACTGCCGCCCTCACCTGCCCATCGACGTTTCCTATGAGTGTTCCTATTCACATTCAAAAATTGTAATCTCACCCATTAGGTGTAACCCACTTCTCATGTAAAACCCCGATTGGAGTTTTTAAGGTATTAAAACGAAGCGAATATGACATATGTGCACTCGCAATGAGTCTAGGGCAATATACGTCAAAGTCGGGTGGTCTTTGGCGAGTGTAGTGCTTCCCACTGTTAATGCGCTCCGAGGGAGACCCAGGCATGTATGAGCGGTCCGACCCTGGACTGTCTGGAGGGCAGGCAAAGTAGTCGTGCACGGGTTAAAAGTATGGGTTACTGTACTTCAAGAATCCCCAAAATAGATCTCTGTACACCCCTAGCATTGACTGGACTGACGAGCCCCAAGATAGATTGCGGTCTATCAGAATCCCTAAGAAACGATGAGACCTTGCTTGTGGAGATGGGAAGAAATTACCGTTGCTGCCCGCTGAAGTCATGTATGCACCTGGAGACGCGTTACAGAGGAGGCCCAAAAGCAGATGTCATCTGAGTACATAGATATCTGTACGGTTTAGGGAGGTCCTCCGGTAGGCCGATGAGTGCCAGATTGAACAAAGTAGGGCTGATTACACCGCCCTGGGATAGAGCACGCCACGACAGGTATATTGCACAGGGGTCAAGCTATCTTCACACTGGATAAAAAATGACCTTTTGATAAGATAGCTCTCTATCCACGAAAACATCCGACCACCGATGCTCACAGTTTCGAGCGCATCAAGGATGGCTTCATGGGCAACGCTGTCGTATTCACCTTTCGCTTCAATGATGAATGCCACAGATAAACGTTTCATTCGCTTCTGCTGTTGAACCGTACAAACGAGATAAACGACGTTGTCAATAGAGGAGCGACCCCGCCGAAAACCGGTTATTGCATTAGGTGTATTTTATAGTGCTCTAGACACCACTCAATGTGCCTCAAAATCATTCTCTCTGTGCCCTTTCCCACGCAACTGTCCAAGGCTCGAGCGGAGATTTCCGTGGTTTTAGTAGGCGTATCAGCCGACTGGATTTCCAGTCGTGAGGCACAACACCGTCGACTCAAGAGTTGTTATAATGTTTGAGAAGCTTTTCTCGCGCGTCGTGACAAAGGTGGGACAGTGCAGGAGATGTGATTCCATCTGGCCCTGGTGAAAACGAACGCCTACATCCCGCAAGAGCAGCGTCGAGTTTCTCACGAGAAAAAAACGACCTCCACAGCTGATTCCCGTGAGGCAGGAGGAACACGCCGGGAACTCGAGGTAGCCGTTACACCCGCAGTTTTCTTGCAGAAGTCAGTTGCTACCTCAATCTGCTGACGATCTTGATAGAGAGCCAATCCATGAATGGCTCTCTTTGTTTAGGAAGCATGCAAAGGCCCCGTACAGTCCGCCAGATGAGGGACAAGGGCTTGGAGCGATCCAAGTGCTTACAGAAGTACTTCCAGCGCTGTTCTGCCAGCCTATTCATTTTTCGATTGTTTTTTTCTCTGCATACGACTGGCTTCTCTTAGATCATTTAAGCACTTCATTCGTCTGTATCGCCTTTCTGCTCGCCGTTGAAGAGCCCGTAGGCGGTGTAGTTCGATATCAAAGTCACTGCATATTCTTTATGATGTGATGTGACTTTTGCAGCATTCATAGAATTAGCCATAGTGTCTTCCAGCCCGTCAGAGGGGTTTTTTTGCACGCTTCCTTCATATACTTTCGAAATACCGTGCTGTCAATGCCCACCAGTTTATCTTCGGGGGACGTACCAAGTCCACTTATTTTGACGTAAGTAGGAATGCGGTGACTCCCATATGCCTCCACATCACAAAAGCAGTGAACACTCTAGTGCAAAACCTTGAAACTAATGTCACGTCTAGACAGCTGCTGTAGAAACAGCGGCGCAAGTAAGTCGGCTGCCTTCATTCATTGCGTAGAGATCATTGTCGCAAGCAAATAACACTAGATTCCTTCCTTTGGCGTTAGTTCTGGTACTTTCCCACAGTAAATGGTGGGTGTTAAATTCGCCTATAATGATCCAAGGAGCACGGGTTGCCTCCATGATGGCATATGTGATGGTGACAGGTATGCTTCAATCAGGGCGAATTCTGGCGTTCAATTGTCTTGACTATGAAACACGCGTGTTGATTGTCATTGTAAGGTGGAACTCGGCAGCAGACGTACATCATGTCAGTGGTGATGTATACAAAGACTGCTGTCTTCCCCACATGTTGGAGCGAAGAAAGGTTCGTACCCAGATATCCTGATTCCTTGAGATAAGTTAAGCTCGCAGACCACCAATATCGGGAAGTAGTTATTGAAGACGTATTGACGCAAACTTGAGATTCGTGGCCTCCGGCCTCTTGCGTTCCACTGGAAGATCGCGTATCCGAAAATATCCGAAAAGCTGTACCCAGGGACTCCACCACTAGAAAGATGATTCGAGCAGTTGAGGATTGCAGAGCCTATAGAAGAGGTCGAATGGCGTTGACCACCGTCCTTATGATTCATTCATTCATTCATTCATTCATTTTTTTATTTGTTCTTCACAACATGACGTACACATTGTGAAAGGGGCCAAGAAGAAAAGCCGTTCCTTTACGGCTTGAAAAAAAAATCTTGGTCCCCCCTGGCATTGACGGCAACGAAGCAACACAATCCAGAAAAAAATGTACAGAAAAAAATATACAGAAATATACAGAGACAAACAAAATTATAACTTGGCATTTTTATGAAAGGTATGGCGACAAGCTCATGGAACGGTCGGGAAATAAAGACATGCAGTCATAATGAAACAGTGGCTAAATATCTGTACAAGGTGTTTTGTTTATGAAATGTGTGGTGTGTATTAGGGACATGCGAATTAATAAAACAACGCCTTCAGGTTCCGGAAATTTAGTCCTAAAATATCTGGCGGTCTTGTTTGGCGGTCTTGTTCTGGGAGCCCGTCCGCAGAGGCCGATGTGCTCAATGATAGCTTGTGCTGAGGTGCCTCAGGACGACATAATGGCGAAACCGCTGGCCAAGAATCTGAACCTTGTGACATCTGGCCGCACTTCTCTGCAAAACGTGGACGGATCACGCAGGGACGAGGTGGAACAGGAGGTTGAGAAGGAGGCGCCAGCAGCGCATCGGCATGGCTGTCATTGGCAGCAGCCTTTCTAGAGGGCACGTGCCCTTCCAATAATCGCAGCGACTTCGTCGTGCGTCGAGTTGACTCGGACCTTTTGCCTTAGGACACCACGATCTGCTTTCAGTGTGGGCAATCTCTAGATGAGGCGTCATGGGAACCGTTGCAGTTTGAACACCTTAGAACTTGTGCGGCGCATGTCTTAGCGTCATGAGGTTCGGCGCAACGGGGAGCACGCACTCGCATCGCTGCAGACACCGCTAACGTGGCACAGTTAAATACATTTCTTGCATTGTAGGGGCTTAGGTACAAATGACCATACAGCGCGATGAAGATGGCCTGCATTCACATGTGACGGAAGGCTGTCGCCTCTGGAGACGATCTTCACACAGCTAGATTAGCCAAGACTTGAAACTCGGAGAATCACGGTGCCTTCATTTACCAGCTTCAATAGTATGGCAGGTTTTCTTTCGTGATAGCCTTGTCGGTGTCGCAGATGACGCCAGAAAAAGCTTCTTCGCCAAGCGTGATCACAGTATGGACTGACATGCCTCCGAGTTCAGTAATGACCCGAAGTGATTCAAGCGCAGACGCATGATGGACGTCAACAGTAACGGTGTTTTTGCGCGAGTTGAAGCGAACGTCTTTAGTTTTTTTTTAGGCACAAATGCCTCAAGTTGCACAGAGACAGCTTGGCTGTCAAGCCGCCTCATGTCTTCAGATCGACGTGCAGGCAGAATGACAATTGGGTGCTTCGGAGATTGGCCATTTTTCTTCACCGTGGACTGGCTCGATGACGAGCTGGCTTTTAATAGTCTTCTTTTGGTCGTGCGGCTGAGGTACGTCTCAAATTCGCCTTCACTACTGTGCTGGTCAGTCGGAAGGCTGCAACGCTTCCTCGAAGAACTCGAGGAGGAAGCCGCCAGTGTGGTCGGATGCCCAGGAGGATCCAAGTCCATCGCCGTATGACGGAGGACGGCGTCTCCAAGAAATGCCAGCAAAAAAAATGATGGAGACGGATAGAAAGTGTCCAACAAAGGTGTATTTAGTCGTCTTCTCATACCTTTGTGTGAATATGCACAGCGGTAACAGTGTGAATTTCTAAATTGATTCAGAAACGCCTATCTGAGTTCGAGGAACGGCGGTTAAGCTGTATTTGTGCAGAACTTCGGTGGTTATGCTGTATTTGTGCTGTTGCAACTCAAGTAAAAGTTAGAAGAGAGAGAGGGCTGCAAAATGGAGCCGTCACTTTGATGTAGTTTACGCTTGGGTGGACTTATATCTTGACGCTGCCACCGGGTAAGTTGCTGAAAATAGGACACCCTTGTTCTACTATGTGGTCGTTAAAGTAGGCCAGCACCGGCATCTAGCATCCTTGAGCGAGCAGACAGCTGTCAGCCCGCCGCGATTGCGATGGCCATGACATGAATATGCAGCTAAATAAGCAAGGAAGAGAAACCGACAGTATTGTGCTGAAACGTATGGTGTGTTTGTGCATGAGTAAAATGAGTAAGAAAAAAAACGTTGGAGGTCACTGCTGTAACCCGTATTAGAAAAATGCGAAAGCATTGACGCCTCCTCGTTTCTATTTGCCCCTTTTTTCCTATCGTTGCCTCTCTTTGCTTCACTTGTCCCTTCTAATATTTACTCGATTGAGCACTGATGTAAGTTCATAAAATTTACAACTTACCACAATTAATTGTCTTACTCAGTCAAGTTCCATCAATTGCTCATTTTTAGTTTTCAAACTTGGCGCCACGCTTCATAATCAATTTTGGCTCCACGCTTTGGCTCCGCCCACACTTTCGGTTTTTGAAATTTGGCACCACACGTTGCCTGGCTCCGCCCACTTTTTGGACATTTTTTGGCTCTATTTAATCAACTAATCACTCTATCGACATAATGTTTTTTGTGCAGCATCCTATCATTATCCTCTTTCGATCAAAACCATTCGTTTCGCGCTACCTCTTCTAAGTTCCTCACAACTCCTGCGGATGCGTCCTGCGGACACGACCTTGTCGACATAGCCTAGTAAAGCTTGCGCTGTAATAAAACATAAAGCAGGAGAAGGCGCTATTGCGTTTTCACTGAACACATATATGTCAGGTGTCGTACTGCATATGCAGGACACTCATTTCGGTCCCAACAAAATTTCTGTTTTTATGTCTAATTAGTACCACCCCTACAATAGATACATTAGGTAGTTGCTTCACTCTGTGCAAGACTCTGTAGCACTGGCTTTTTTCCCACGAGTGAGCAGCGCGTTTTTGATGATCGTCTGCTCTTTAGGAAAGAAGTCATGGAGTGCAAGAAAAAGTTCCTATGTTCCTCTGCGCATATTATCACAAATACTTGCATCGTTGACTTGTAAGAGGTAGAAAATATGTCTCCTGGAATTTCACTGCAAAGGTTCTGGAAAGTGATAAGTTACTACGGTACAAACCCAGCCGTTCTTAATGTAGGACACTCAGAAAATAAGGAGCAACGCTGCGACGTGAATGCCGAGAAGCTGATGTCTTAGTATATTTTCACGTTAGAATAATTAAACCTCAAGCTGAAAGGATTTTCTCGCACTTTGATCTGGTTCATTGCTTCAATTTTTAGGTACGGAATTTATAGTCCGGATGTTTATCCGAAAACGCAGCTTCCCCGAAGGTTGGATGACCCCTTAGATAACATCACCGCGGGTGCCGTCGTACCCTCTCCAGTAGCGACGGTACTCCCGAAAAAATTTTCAGCCAAGTCACAATATTGGAAAGTGATGATGAAACTGACACGAACATGGCTTGCTTGCCTCGAAGCGTGGTCCATGCTGAAATTGTCGATGTGGATGATAGCCGTAGAGAGGAAAGTGAGGACGAGGGTGTAGCAAGAAAGAAAGCTCTGAATTGAAGCGATAACTGGAAACAGCGTGAGGTGAAGACCAGATTTCGAATGGTTTGGCAAATTTCTGAATACAGGCACAATGACGTAGTTGTGAGTTCTATAAAGCGTAACCTCTTGGCGGCAACATTCACGAATTTTCATGCTACGGATAATGACAACCTTCCTTAGGATGACAAATTCGGCAGGTTGAGGCCGATTTGAAGCTTTTGAACGATCGATTTCTTCAATACGCGCCCCATTCTAAATGCTTTAGCTTCAGCTAGAGCATGTCTGAATATTTTGAAGAAAATTTATGTAAGCATTTTTTGAAGGGAGAGACAATCAGATTTGGTTTGAAATGTGGAGTGTTTGCACGCCACAGGGCTGCCTGCTGAATGTTGAACCCTCCAGAGGAAAGATGGGCACAAACGCTACTAACAAGAGCGAGCTTTGTCTGGGAGAATCCGTCGTGCTGGGCCTGGTCAGTAGGCTCATGACCAATATTGACTGTGCTTTTCATGTTAGTTTTTGCAATTGTTTCACGAGTTTTAAATTTGCATTGGGGTTTACAGCAGTTGGTGCCAGGTGCACATGGACTGTCCGCGAAGCCAGAACTGAGAATTGTACTCTTCCAACATTGATGATCTCAGAAGAAACGATTGAGGAACCTTTGATTACACAGTCGATGTAGAAAATGGGATTATTGTTTGCCACTGGAAAGACGACAGTGTTGTGGCTGCTATCTCAAATGCTTACGGAGTTGAGCCGACTCACTAGGTCAAGCGTTGCTGAAAAGAAAAATGGAAAACTGATGTCAGCAGCCGTTTCTCATTGAAAAACACAACGCCAACATGGGAGGTGTTGATAGAATGGATCAAAACGTTTCCAAGTACCCAACTGCAATAAGGGGCAAGAAATAGCACCTTCTTTGTTCACATACCTTCTTGTTGCATCTGTCAACAACGCGTTGCAAATATACTGACTATTATTAAATCATACATCTAGTTATATACTGCCTTAAAAAACGACAAAAGGACGGTACATGGTGCATATCACCTCGTCAAAAAAGGCAACTCTGCGTTTGTCAGGGCAACGGAAGGCGCACTAACACAACTATCATGTAGCGTGGATATCTCAGCAGCCTCCACAATCTCCAGAATTATCTGGTCTGAGCGCCTGCTCAACATAGAACAGCTGGCAAGGTCCGGTTCGCACTGTCTTTCAATGCCGGACCTCCTTTTCTGAAAGCAGTATATAACTACGTGCCTCATTTAATAAAAACCAGTTCAAAGTCAGTGCCTGTGTCAAATTGTGAACTTGTCTCTGTTCTCGCTTTTTTTTAGTGCTGCGCAGAAGATCTTCATGGCATATATGGGTTAAGGCGAAGCTTAAGCGTCCTCCAAATTTCTGGCGAACTTGAGCGACATACTCCGAAATTATGTCGAAGCTTTCTGAAACAATCCCAAATGCTCCCTCCTATTGGTATCCGTTACAAAACTTTAATCGCAACATTTCCCACCCTACCAAAGCCCCGAGTGGGCTCTGAATCAGCGGCGGCACAAACAGGGAGCTTCATTACCCAATGCTGCAGGCACAGCGGCCATCCTGTTATTCTCCCATGGTATGTGTACGCTTGGTATAGGCTACTGCGCTACATGTTTTAAATCAAGTCTCCTTCATCCTACCTCTATCGTGTGTCCGCAAATGGTGGGCGGCAATAGTGCTGAAGACGCTGTAGGGGCTGAATCCTGTGGTTGTCATATAACACCCGCTAGTTTTGCAATTTCAAACGCTGGCCGCCAGGAGCACTGCTGTGACCACAGCGACCGGTATTCCGCGTCATATAGCGACAGCAAGGAGGGATACTAAGCGCGTTGCCACCACGGAAAACAGAAGTCGCTCAACATGGCCGCATGCAGATCACCAAAACCTGCGAACGCAGTCAAGCAGACTTTTCATGTGGAATAACGGCATGGCAGGCTGAGAAAGCAGCCACGGGGACTGTGCGTACTGCCCATCTGAATAACTTTAATCGGTAGAGGCAGCGATACGTGGAGCTTAGAAAGGACCTGAACGGTGCACAGCGAAAACGTGGTACTAAACTCCAACCGCATTATAATGAAACGGTGTGCAACGAAATAATGGCTATAACGAGGGAATGACCGTTCCTATTGAAAGCTCGGGCAAAACGGGCTATAACTAAGTTACGGCTATAATAAAGTAATCGACGGGCCTCTTTCACTTCATTATAACGAGGTTCAACTGTACCACCATCTATGAGCCGTCTTAGTAATATTGTACGCTTTCTTCCAATACATACAACGCTTACTCCTGCTCTCAAAAACCAGATAGAATGCAGTTTTATTTCCGTGACTTACCGCAATGAGCTCCTCTGTCTAATGCAAAACTTCTGTTTGCCTTCCAGAGGTCGCCGTTAAGTATCCCCAAACCTGTGGAAAATAAGAAGTGTGTTTGTCGCACTGATTTCTAAAGTTGGTGAATACAGATATACTATACCTTTCTACACATGAAAAAATTTATCGGGCGCAAGCGAAGTTGCAGTTGTTCTTTGTCACCAGGAGTTTAAATCCATTCGAACTTCCACTGAGGATGATACGTCAGTGGTAAGTTCCAGCCATGAATAAAAATTTCAGGAAAGCCTGTTCTCAAAACTTTCTTGGCCCTCTTGAAGCCGCATGAGGGAACCTGAGCAATTCATGATCATAGAACAGGCCGTTTTTTTCCGTACGAGTAGGGAAGGAAGATGGCCCAAAAATGGTGGTAGTGCTGGCACATGGAAGGGCCGCCTGACAAAAATCGGCAGATATTATTTCAATAATGTCCAGTTGGCGCCGTATAGGACGTACTCTTGCGGTCCTGATAGTACGAGCGAAGCGTGGCGGGCTTTCCTCTGTACTGCACTCTCAACACACGACCAACGTCTTTTCCTCTTGACCTCATTCGAAGTGACAGCGTGCGTGGCGCATGATCGCTTGCGCTATCGAACGAAATGGATCAACGTTGTGTTAGAAAAGGACATCGTACTCAGGGAGAGACCGTGAGAAGCCGGCAGCTTAGAGGATGCACTCTAGGATAGCCGGTACGTGGGCAGGATACATCCTAAGTGATTCGAAGGGGCCAATCAGGAACTTTGCTAAAAGAAGGCTTCATGCCACACGCGTCTCCATCCTGCCAAGAACCAAGTTATCCACATAGCGGTTTCAGGTCATATGGGTGTCAGCACATACTCGTACCCAGGGAACATCTCATGAATGTGGTCGAGACTTCGTCAACCGGACACACAGAGACCGGTGCTCCTGGTTCCTGGTTCAGGAGGGAGTGTCTGGTAACCTGCTATGAAATCACCATCCACTATCGAAACGATCGGCTCAAATACTCACCCCCGCACAAATCCCACACCAAAGGAAAGCAGGTTGTCTGGCGGACATTTCATACGGGTCCATTCCAAAGTCCTTATATATATATATATATATATATATATATATATATATATATATATATATATATATATATATATATATATATATATATATATATATATATATATATATATATATATATATATATATATATATATATATCTTAATAATCTGGCGTAATGCAATTCCCGCTACAATCTCTGCAATCACTCTAAAGGAAGCCTCAGTCACATCCTATTCGAGTGCCCAGAGGACCAACCCCATTTGATCTTCCAAATGCCAGACCAAATTCAGTGGAGATTGCGCTGCTCACCCCTGACCCGGAGGTACAACGCTGAGTAGAGGGTTGGGCTCTGGAAATCGACAAGAAGCACGGACTTCAAGCCAGCAACCTAGCCCCGTGGAGAGGGCCCACGCGCCTGTCTAAACCTCATCTGTAAACCCTACCCCTACCCTCTCGGTCATATGACAATTAAATGTTTGGCCCCTTCCCCCGAGACCATGTTCGCTCCATGCTCGCAGCAATGCTCGTTTTTCGAAGGGCTCTTGCCGCTGTCCAAGGAGGCTGCCATTTCCTAAGTTCCAAATTGTTTCACCTGTCGGCTATTCATTCGACTTTGGGGCCACAGGTGTCTCAGCGCAAGAAAATAGTCCTTAACTTTAAATGCTGCATTGCCGACACACTAAACACACACAAAAAAAATGTTCGGACAGCATCCTTAAATTAGCTATAGAGGTTGCACTTAATTGTGTAATGCGTTGTAAATGTTGAACTAGCGAATGGCGCAGTTTGTTATCGGAATATTCGGGCACTGGCATCTGAGGAAATTGAAAACCCGCCGCGGTGGCTCAGTGGTTGAGGCACTCGTCTACTGAGCCGGAGTATCCGGGTTCGAACACGACCGTGGCGGCCGCGTTTCGATGGAGGCGAAACACAAAAGGCGCCCGTGTGCTGTGCAATGTCAGCGGACGTTAAAGATCCCCGGGTGGTCAAAATTGTTCCAGAGCCCTCCACTACGGTACCTCTTTCTTCCTTCTTTCACTCCGTCCTTTACCAAGCAGCACTGTGGCGAAGGCAGAATTAAATTTTTGTAGGGATTGGGGGGGGGGGAGGGATGGGTACCTAAGAAATTCTTATCATGTGTAAATTCGAGATCAAGTGTTACTGCCTCACTGTTACAGTGAAATAGAATATAGTTCTAGTTTCTCTGTATGACTGTGTCAATGAAAAATTCAATCGCGCTGTGAGTAAGCGGTGGCGTCCACCTACAATTTGAAGCAGTTATGCGCCTTTCCTTTTCTCAAAACCAGCGCAAGTTATAGATTCCCTACGTTTTGAGGAAAGCAAGGGCGCATAACTGGCTGTCTCTGTCAGTGAACACCTCAATCGCACTTTGAGGTAGGCGGCGGCGTGGGTGCCGGCGGCCTGTTGCTTCAGGAGGGTTGCCGCCGTCATTTGCGTACGGCGTTTCGGCCACGGGT
The DNA here is from genome assembly GCA_030143305.2 of Amblyomma americanum. Lineage (NCBI taxonomy): Eukaryota > Metazoa > Arthropoda > Arachnida > Ixodida > Ixodidae > Amblyomma > Amblyomma americanum. The sequence goes on along the minus strand of JARKHS020025557.1, from coordinate 33,608 downwards.
TTCTAATGACGGCAGAGTTTTCGCACAATGAGCCAACTAATACTCTCGCAATAATAATTAAAAAACACGTGATTTGGTGTCTCCTAATTTGCAACAGCATATCTTTCACGTAGGCATGAAATGCTACAGTTCGGTCCTCGATAATCGGAGGCGAGATTTCTGGCGAAGCAGAACGATTTCTGAGAGTAAATGGGGCGGTCATCTTTCAATGCTTTTTCATATTATTGTTTTTGTCACTTGTCCTGATTTTGCATACGCTATTTCTTTGCAACTGCTGCGTGTATTTTGATAGCGTTTGCTTTGTTGCACTCCAAGAACGTTACTGCAGCATAATGCAGTCTTGCTTTCCCCTTATTCTAAGCACAAGTATTTTCTATAAACCATTCTTTTCACTCTAGGCATGCCTAAAGCACGAACTTTTTATTTGCGGAAAAAATCTAAGCCTGTTTTGACCTGTACCATCGCTGTAGAAACGTAGCGAATGATGAGCCAGCCCTCTGCTGAACATACTCTACTGTATCTTCGCAAAAGTCACGCGATAAAAATCTTGGTGATAAATGATTTTTTTTCTGCATATATAGCACTCAAATTTCGCGAGAATAGTTACAATGTTTTTCCTAAATAGGTTAAAAATTTTCATGCAAATCCATCGGAAAAGTAAGTTTTTTTTTGCTGAAAACCGCGTCTGCACATATATTTCAAGTTCCTTTGAAAAACACTAGTCCTCAAAAATAAAATGGCGGCCTCTCACTGTATTCAGTCCTATATTCGAATTTCTTGTTTTTTAAGGCAGCCACTGCTCTCGGAAACGCTCTATTACAATAGGAGAAAAAGAAGAGATTATTTGTGCGAACTGTAAGCACAAAATCATCAGACGAATTGAACTGTAGCCCTATTTGATGCAAGTCGGATCGTGCTCATCCTGAAAAAAAAATTAAACCCAGTGACACCCCGAAACAATACAGGTACCTGTAGGGAACAAAAAAACTACTCCGGTCAGATGCACTATGAAATGCTTGCCCATCTTTCCCAGCCTGCCGTAGAGGCACTCCCGACTTTCTTTAACAAAATATTCATAGAAGGAAAAACACCTCAGTAATGGAAATGAGCCGTCTTAGTGCCATTTCTGAAACCTGGGAAACCACCAACTTCCCCTAAAAGAAATGGACCAAAAGCACTTACATGCTGTCTCGACAAAATCTTTCGAAAGTGTCCTAAATATAGGACAAACATTTGTCCTTGAATCCCGCGAACTTCTCAGCGTACATCAATGCGGTTTTATAAAAGCATGTTCAACAACAGACCATCTTGTTCGTCTCGAAAACACAATTAGAGAAGCGTTTATACACAAACAGGACTGTCTCGCAGTCTTCTTCGATATGGAGAAAACATATGATACAACTTGGAGGTTTGGGATCCTCCGCGACCTAGGCGATCTAGGTATCCGCGGTGGGATGTTAAACTGCCTCAACGACTTCCTTTCAAACCGGTCTTTCCACGTACGCCTAGGCTCAACGCTTTCAAAAAAAAAATTCATTCAGGAAAAAGGAGTACCTCAGGGGTGTATATTAAGCACGACCCTCTTTATTATAAAAAATGAATTTCATAGCTGAAATAATCCCAGAGTCCATCATGTATTCAGTCTACGTCGACGATCTCCAAATAGCCTGCACATATTCAAGCATAACAACATGCGAGAGACAAATGCAACTGACAGTAAACAAAGTAACGACATGGGCAGATAAAAATGGTTTCAAGTTTTCCACGGAAAAGTCAGTTGCTGTTCTGTTCTCGCTGAAGAGAGGATTGCACACTGATCCCACCCTTTACCGGAATGAAGTCATAACACCAGTAAAAGTTGAGCACAAACTTTTGGGAACAACTTTTGATAAAAAACTTACATTCCTGCTACACATTAACACCATGAAAAAGAAAGCTTCTAAATCCTTGAATGTACTAAATGTACTCTCACGAAAACACTGGGGCTCCGATAGGACATGTCTGTTAAAAATTTATCGCTGTGTAGTACGCTCTATCTTAGATCATGGTTGTACAGTTTATGGATCAGCGAGACCATCGTACCTTAAGCGACCGGAATCCAGCACATAATTTCGGCTTGCGTGTTTCCACTGGTGCATACAGGACGTCACCCATAAATAGTCTTTATGTTGAAACCAATGAACCATCACTTACAGACAGAAGAGCCGTGCTCACATGATCGTACATTTTAGAAATCCGTTCACTGCAAAATCATGTTTGTTATCCCATCGCTACAAAGTGCTCATCTAGAATACCATTTAACAATAAACCGCAAGCTACCAGGCCACTGCTCTTGCGATTTGAAGAGATGTGCCACAGCCTCGGCGTACTGGACATATTACCAAGCATTGCTCGAAGGTGAGGACCACTGCTGCCATGATATAACTTCCCTAAAATCTGTGATTTCACTCTCACACAGTTTCGAAAAAAAACTAATTCTAGGTGAAGCTATAATGCAAGAATTCCTTACACTCGAGGAAAAATACAGTACCTTCACAGCATATTATACAGATGGGTCAAAAACAGAGGCGTACGTTGGAAGCGCAGTGTTAAAGGGAATAGGAATAAAATAGTAAGACTTCCACAGTGTGCATCCATCTTCACTGCCGAATGCTACGCCATCTGTGTAGCCATAGAAAAAATAGTGAATGAGAACCTCGTCAACAGTACTATTTACTCAGACTCGCTAAGTGTGCTTACAGCCTTTCAATCTGGAAATGCATTAACTCCGCTGCTTGGAGACCCCATACACAACATTACAAGAGCCATAGCTCAAGGACAAAAGATGAGACTCTGCTGGGTACCTAGTCATGTCGGCATTAAAGGCAACGAAAGAGCAGATTTGTGCGCTGATCAAGTTTGTGGCAAGCAAATTAAAAATGTAAATATGCCCTATAAAGATTGCATAAAATTTCTACATTTTAATGCAAGGAAAAATTGGCAGTCCGCTTGGAACAACGAAATAAATAAGAAACTACAGTTAATAAAACCAGTCCTATGTGAATGGAAATCATGTGTGCACCAGAAACGTTTGAAGGAAGTCATTGTCTGCCGTCTCCGGATAGGTCACACACTAATTATACACAACTTTCTGCTAAAGAAAGAAGACAAGCCAGTTTGTACATGGGGAGATGATTTACAGTTCATGACATTTTATTTTCATGCTCACAACTGGAAAAGCTTAGGAAAGAGTGGTTTTCTTCATTCAATAACCAATGCATCCCTTTTCACCCAGCACTGCTCTCTGGTTTAAGTGGAATTGTCGATATGTCCTGCGTTTCTATATTTTTCACAGAAGCTGCTGTCCTTAAGAAGATGTACAACATGACCCAGTGCTTCGCCTGATGCACCTCAGCCACTTTATCGTTCCGGAGAAAAGGGCTCAGGTTTTGTATTTGATTGGTTGGGGGCCTCCAGTCCTTGCACAGGCAAGGACGTCTGATGAGGTTACCAGGCCTCCTTTGAATTTTTTAATATTAGCCATTTATTAATATTGTTTGGCTCTCAATACTAGGTAGAAGGAAATAACTTTTTAAGCTTTCTACATCGACATTTTTATCTTTGTAAAAATCTTCAAAAATAATTCCTTATACCTTGTGCTTGGCGCATGATAGCCTTAGTTGCTTATGCGCCATTAAACCCAATACAACACAAGACAACACGTCAACACCTATTGTTCTAGTGCTGTGTTTCTTCCACAATGTTGTCCATGCCAACGCAGGCAGCGCATAGCTCTCTGTCACTGGCGCCACATAGCTCAAGAACAATGAAGACGGTGTGCAATGCACAGCGCGAGAGTGTGCTTGAGTCTAGCAAGAGGCGTGTTCGGCGGTGGCCTGCGCACCGCCGCGGGTTGAACTCGTGGTTGTGGATGTTAATTTATTTTATTTTTTAACTTAATGTAGCGTCGCTGTTGCCACAAGACCCAAAGACGACAAGACCAAAGATGACAAGAATCTTGATCGATGTTGGTGAGCGTATGAGTACTTCCGCACTATTAAAAACTGACGGGACGGCTACCGCTGCCTAAAGCTGGATTGAGCAGCAGACGTTAAGGTATTTATGTTTTACGATATGCTCAGATAGGAAGTATGAGATCGACTTCAAACGTGAAGACTTCCATTGCGCTCTTTTCAATTTTCCCATCATGCATGTTTTACAGCTATCACTCCTCTCCAGTATGCCGCACTAGGCAATCTGCACCACCAATGACCTTCGCCTTGGCCGGCGCATTTCACAGCAGCGCCCCCAGATGGATCATGCTACATTCCTTCCTTCTTTCCATACTCTCCTTCCTCTTTCAAAGGCAACCACGGCGGTAGTCACCTCCGTTTAACTGCATTCATACGCTCTCGTCAAATCCTTCTCCTTTCAGGGTAACTATATATAGCTTCAAGGTGGTTCCTGGGGTACCGTAACTCTTGAGCCGATTTAACTTGACAGCAATTGTGGCTCCGATGTTAACTAAGCTCATAAATGACGGCGTTAAATGAACTTTTGGCTGCTGCATAAAATGAATAAACATGCACTGTCTCGTTCTATCCCTTTCATTACAAGATGCGAGAACTATTTTTAAACATGTGACAGCCTTGATATAATCGTGAGCTGGTGGCCATTTCTACTCGTCGGGAGCGAAAGCGACGAGCGCTCTCTGCAGTCTGCGACAACCCGCATCATTGCCTCAGTCATCCGTGTTGAACCTGAAGCTGGTCTAGAACTTTCGAGAGAAGACGCCAAGATTAACTACGAAAATCGCGAGCAGACTGAAGGCATGGCTGCAATCATTCTAGATAAATCTCGTCGCACATCGCGTCACAAGCAAAGTGACAACTCAGCATGCCAGCTGCAGCTTCATACATGAACCTACATATTTTATAAACATTGCCAGCAATATTTTTGTTTTTCAGTTTCATCTGCCAAATTCTTCGTACAAATTCGCCGGTTTTTGCACTTTGCTGATTTCACATCATATTCGTTTCACGGCGATATACGGTTATGACGGGCCGACAGCTGCCTGCGTACTCACGTATGCTAGATGCAAGTGCTGACCTAGTTTAAGGAAACGTAGCAGAGCAAGGACGTCCCATTTCCAACTATGTATTTCTGCATTTTCCACCCTCACTCTGTTCCAACATAAATCTGCAGAACTTGGTGGTCGCATGTTCTGCTGGATACGCAGTTATCTATCCAATAGATCACTATTTATGCAGACTGAGGATGGACCAACATCGTTACACATCGCTTACCGTGCGGTCCCACGGAATGGAGTACTTAGACCAACCCTCTTTAATCTTTCGCTTGTTGGCCTTGTCGATATACTACCACAGACGGCGAGAGTCTCAGTCTGTGCAGACGATATTTGTATCTGGGCATCAAGAGTGGGCGACCACAAGTTCGAGCAAGGCTTAAAAAGGCGGCAAGAATTCTTACGGCCTACCTTCGCCTGCAATGCCTGGACATTTCTACTGAAAAATGTTCCCTTGTTGCTTTTACACGCAAGACCATGTCCGATTACCTCGTCTGCACAAATGGCTCAACAATACCCTACGAAAGAAGCCATCGCTTCCTTGGAGTAATCATCGATCGTAATCTAACATGGAGACCACATGAATCGTGCATTAAAAGGAGACTGCCATCGATCGTTTACGTTCTCTCCTTTCTCGGAGGGTAGTCGTGGGGAGCATCGGTGTAGTCGATGCTCCAGCTGTACAGCGCATTATTCATGGGATTCCTTGGGTACCGTATCCCTGCACTAGGAAAATTGAGGAAAAGAAACATACGGCGCCTGCAAAGAGTTCAAGCTCAAGCTTTGCGGACGTACATAGGACTGCCAAAATGCGCGTCTACTGCCGCAACAGTACTCATCGCTGAGGAGAATCCAGTGACTGCCTAAGTAGCAATCAAACCCTTGAGAGTGCATATTCGTCACGCCTCTTGGTTTCCCGCACACCATCTTACCAGTCTTCCTGCTAACCGTGCGAGTATAACGTTTGCGAAAATGATTGATGCCCATCGCAACTTTTTACCAGCCCAATTTACGCTAGCCTCTAGACCGTATTCTCCATTATAGAGACTGCGCCCACTTCGTGTGCTTCTTTCCATAGTGGGCATCAAAAAGAAGACTCAATTGTCGTCGACTGCTATAGAACGGACGAATCCTGAATATTAGCATGAGAAGTACGGACACCGACTGCACGTATGCACCGATGGCTGTGAACACTTCCAGTTCCTCGGGCTCCGTAGTCATCCCCGGAAGGACCGCAGTTAAGAAAGTGAAAACATCACTCCGGACTTCATCGACTGGTGCAGAACTTACTGCTATTCGTGTCACCATTGAGCATACCAGGGAAGAAACACCCCAGCAATGTTCTGTTTCCGCTCATTCAAAGGTAGCCATCCAAGCCTTACAATCTGCTCTTCGTCATGGGTCCCATCAACAACTGGTCGCGGAAATCCGAAAGCTCGACCACACCGCCACCAATAAAGGGCACGATATTGTTTACCAATGGCTGCCAGGACACAGCGACATCACCGGCAACCAGCGCGGACAAGGCCGCGCGAACTGCTCACCATGGGGCGATTGTGTGTCCATCCTCATCTCGAGATCCACGGCAGCGGGTAGGCTTAGACCACTGGCGCGGGACATCACGCTTGCCGCGTGGAATTCCGACCAATTTTTGAATTCGCGTCTCAAATCTTTGCACTCAGATATGAACCTGGATTCTTCGGTGGGCGTTCGAAGCGAGCGGACGTGTTTTTTAGCTCTCTGCTCCTTCGGACGCTGGGCCTAAGGCTTCGCGGCGTTGCGGGGTCTCCCCATGGAGGCCACAGACACCGTGAATGAGCGAAGACCTGTGTTCGGCGGTGACAATCAGCAACGCAGGGGAGGCCGCTCACGCTCAAGATCACGGAGACGAATGCCATCCAGAGGAAGGTCGTCCAGCACCATTCGGCGAATGCAGGCCGAGATCGCTGATCTGCGGGACACGGTGAGGTGCCTGACGGCGGCGCTCATCACCACCTCGGAGAACCTTGAGTCCGTCATCGGGACTTTGGACGTGTCGCCGGCGGACCCACGCGTTCTAGCCTTGAGGGACGCCATGGCGCTCGCTCACCAGACGCAAAACTCTATGGCGGCTCGCTCCCCGCCATTTCTGGTCACCCCTGCGCTTCCTGCCGCCATTGCTACACCTGGGGAACCGACTGTGATACCCTCTCCCCCTGATGCTGCTGCTGCTGCGGGCTCACCGCGGACACCTGCAGCCGAGGAGAGCATGTGCACCCCAATGGACGAGTCTGCTCTCCGGAAACGGCGACGCTCAACGGGGTCCGAGGAGGAGAGGGATTCGGAAACCAAAAGGGACATCGCGGTGGCCAAGCGGGAAGCTCGAAGCCTCCCCACCATCACTGTTCCCTCTCCCTTCACACTCGAAGGAGCAGGGCCTTCCCAGCACGAGCCCCATTGAGCCTACCTCCAACCTGCTGCTGATGCTGCTGCTGTTGCTGGTGGGGCGACGGCGTCCGGAAGAAAACCGGGTGCGACCTCACCAAATCCCGCCGCACGAGACCAGGCTGCGGATGGGGCTACGTCTGCTGGCAGCGAGCGCACCCAACTCCGCGGCGCGCCGCAGCAATGCACCGCAGGCAGCTGCGACGCTGATGCTGGGGCCAGCCTGGTCCCGTGGCGCATTATCACTACCAAGGCGCAGCGGCGTCGGAGAGCTGCCCTGGAGCGAGCCGCGGCTGCCGTGGAGGTCCCGTCCAGCCTGGTGGGGACGGTGTTGTTTCGGCCGGCGAACCGGGGCACCGCCTTCACCAGGGAACAGGGCTGGGAGTTGGCCGAGGAGATCGGATCCCGCCCGGGCGTCCTCGCCGTCCGGGTAAACATGCGGCGGAATGTGGTGGCAGTGGACGCGGGGAGCAGCGATGCTCTCCAGGCCCTGATAGCCACGGCCGTCATCCGCGGCGTGCCAGTCTGCGCCAAGGAGCCTCCTCCTAGAAATCAAAGCTCCGGCCTGGTCTTCGGTGTGGACGGGCGCAGGACAGCGGAGGGGCTGCTAGCGGCGGCGGAGTCAACGGTACCGATGGTGTCGGCGTCTCTGTCGGGCAGCACACTCGCTCTCCGTTTTGGGGCGCCGACACCCCCGGCTTTCATCACCATTATCAAGCGCAGGCTCGCGGTCCGCCCCTGCCGTCCCTGGCCGCTACAGTGTGCCAAGTGCGCCAGCCTGGGGCATGCCACTGAGGTGTGTCGTGCTCCTGCCCGATGCACGCGCTGCAGCGGGCCGCACGAGCCTGGTACCTGAGAGAGCAAGCCCCGCTGCATTAACTTCGGGGGGCAGCACGCAGCCATTGACCCAGCGTGCCCGCACTGGCAGCGAGAGCGTCACGTGGCCACATTAATGGCCACATCCATGACACCGATGTCCAGGTGGGTTGTTCGAGCCGTCGTCCAGGCTGAGACAGCGCCCCAACCCAGCAACATCAGCAGACGCCGCGCGCTCTTTCTTATGCGCAGGCCGTCAGGGGAACACCCCAGCAGCAGCAGTCACAGAAGCAACAGCAGCGCCGGCAGCGGCAGCGGCGATCCGGTTGCGCGGCGTCCCGTACAGCGCGGCCAGAGCCTGCGGCCGCTTCTCATGGCCAGCCCCCTGACGCACGTGACGCGGAGATCGCGCGCCTAAAGCTGGCGTTGCGCGCCCTCAGCGCACTTTTCCCGGAGGGCACCGATGGACACCGGGCTTGCTTAGAAGCAGCGGGTGCTCCCGCACAGATAAGCCAGCATGATGGCTAGCCGCCGGACTCCCTCTCGCATACCATCCATCCTGCAGTGGAACGTGCGCTTACTTGCGGCGCGGTACGCCGAAATGCGAGTTCGCATCGCACATGATTCGCCGGAAGTTATTGCGCTGCAGGAGACGTACGTACGTTCACATGACGGGGAGCCCCAGATGCGGCTACCTGGCTACATTGGCTACCGCTCAGCCACCACGTGCGAGGAACCTACCTGTGCCGCAGTGCCCTGTTGTGTCACATCTCATCGCCCCGGGAAATCAAGGTGCGCGATATACGTGCGGCAGGACGTCCAGCACACCCTCGTCGGCTCGGCGGCGGCGACATCTGACGCCCAGGAGTGCGTGGTGGTGACAGTGCGCGTCGGTGGTGGTGACACGTCGGTGGCCAGTGTTTATGTGCGTCCAGCTGTCACGTGGAACGCGCTGTGTTTTCGTGCTGTGTCTTCGGGCTGTGCCCCGCGCCAAATCATCCCTGGTGATTTTAACACCCAACATAGTGCGTGGGGCAGTGCGCGCCACTCCGCGCGTGGAGACGATCAGCACGACGCAGCAACGCAGCTGGGACTCACCCCCTTGAACACCGGCGAGCCCACCTTTCGACGACGCAGAACAACCGGCTCCTGCATCGACGTTGCCTTCGCATCCAGAGGCATCGAGGCGACATGGCGCCGATCACCATCTCTCTGGGGCTCGGATCATTACTCCACCCTTATCGAACCCACTGCGTTGGAGGCCCACCCCAAACGTGCCTACTTCGTTACCAACTGGAGTGCGTTCAGGCGGGCGGTCGACGAGGCGGCGGCCATGCATGCACTGGCGCAGATTTCTTTTTCAAGTCTAGTCCGAAGCGCTCTCGCAGCCACCCAACGAGCAGAGGTAAGGGCAGGGCAGCCCACACCTGATATGAAGCTGCTCAATCTGCGCGAGAAGAGAGATCGCGCAGAGCGCCGAGCACGACGGACTGACAGAGCCGCCGACTGGACTGTCTACAACCGCTTGGACGCAGCAGCGCGCCGCCACGCCAACAAGCTATACCGCCGGCAGTGGGCTTCACTATGCCAAAGGATGGAGGAAGATGTCAGCTCGCGGAGGCTGTTTGACACCCTGCGGCGCATCACCGAACCACAGGCAAACCGTCAACCACTGGCCGCCCTCGCAATCTCCAGCGGGATTAGCTTTGTAGAATTGGCAGAGCGGTTTGTCGATCGATTAGCGCCGCCCAGCCCCGCAAACGCCGCTAACATAGCTGCTCCTGAGAGCCCCAGAAGCGACGCCTCGGAACGTCCATGTGATGCGCCGTTCACCGCGGCGGAACTGAACAATGCGCTGCAGCGCTGCCGCCACCGCTCGGCGCCCGGACCGGACGGGGTGACATACCAGATGCTGCGAAACCTGGATGCGCAGCAACGACAGATCCTCCTGCAGCAGATCAACCTGGTGTGGGAACGCGGGGAGCTACCGGAGGATTGGCGAACCGCGGTCGTTTGTCCCATCCGAAAGGCAGGGCGCCCACCTACGGAGATGAGCGGATACCGGCCAGTGGCATTAACATCGGCGTCAGGTAAGCTCATGGAGCATATGGCGTTGCAGCGTCTGAACGAGCGGGCTGCGGAGGCTGATTTGTTTGAGGAGCGGAAGACGGGTTTCCGTGGGATGCGGTGCATGGCTGATTCTATATCGGACGTTGTTACAGCGCTGGAGCATGCCAGGGCGGCAGGCCATGTTGCTCTGCTGCTACTACTGGACGTCTCGGGAGCTTTTGACAACGTTCACCGCGCACAAATTCTCGCGGTGCTTGAGGGGGCTGGTGTGAGCGGGCGCCTTTTGCGATACGTTCATGGCTTCCTGAGCGGGCGCACCATGCGCGTACGAGTAGGGGGTAAGCTCTCCAAGCCTCGTCCGGTCGACATGGGCGTGCCGCAGGGCTCTGTCCTATCACCATTTCTGTTTAATGTGACCATGTCGGTGGTGCCGGCTTCCCTCCCCATGAGCGGCCGACTACATGTGTACATGTCCATATATGCAGACGACATAGCTCTGTGGTGCCGGGGACCACCGGGCGAGGCGTTCCGCGTGCGGGGGTGCCTTCAGGGAGCCCAGACCGCAATCGATGCCAGCTTGCGCGGCCTTGGTCTGTCGCTGAGCGCGGACAAATCGGTGGTCATGGCCCGCGTTTCGCGCTCACGCGCGCACCTTGCGCCACTGTCACTGGACGGGACTCCGATTCCTTGGCGTAAATCGGTGCGGTACCTTGGCCTGGACATCGACTGGCGCCTTTCCTTCTGCCCCGCGGCGACCAAGGTCTGTCTGCAGATGAAGAGGATCACCGCCGCCGAGCACAAGCTCACCGCTCGAGGCCAGGGCATCTCCCAGCAAGCCGCGCTGCGTCTATACAATGCCGCAGCTTTGGGGGTGGTGCTCAATGCGCTGCCGCTCGTCACGGTGCGCAAGCCGTGCTGGAAGAAACTCGAGCTTCAGCACCGCAAGTCCCTGCGCGTGTGCCTAGGCCTGCCCAAAAACTCGCAGTGCGCCGCAACGTTGGCCGAGGCAGGAGCGTGGCCACTTGAGCTCCAAGCAGCGCGCCGGGCATTGAATCACATCGACCGGCTTCACCGCGCACCGGACGGCGGCTCGCTGCTGCAGCGTATGCGCTCGCACCCGCACTCATGAATGGGCGCGGCGCTGCTCGAGTATGAGCAATTGACCCAAGGCCCACCCCCCTACGGCTCCTGTGTGCCCTGGCCTGCTGCCTCGGAGGTACAGCGAGAGATCGTCGGCATTACGGGAAAGCGGAGCACACCCCTCTGTGCTGTGCAGCAGCTGGCCAGAGCCGTCATACACGAGGAGCTCCAGGACCATCTCCTCGTGTACACCCACGGCTCAGTGGCCCGCGACAGCTGCTCCCTTACTGCGGAGGCCACCATCCCCGCCCTGCGACTGCGCAGCCAGCAACACGCAGCCTTCCTGGGCTCCTCCACCACGGCGGAGTTGATGGTGATCCGGCTCGGGCTGGACCTGCTGCTCACCCTCGGCCCTCCGCCGCCAAGGTGTGCTCTGCTGTGCGACTCCCGCGCCGCCCTCAGCCGCCTGCAATCTAACGGCCGCGGTACCCCACTAGTGCGGGAAATTCGCTCGCGCATCGAGCGCCTCGCGCAGAGAGGTTGTGCCGTGCGTGCACAGTGGGCACCCTGTCACTGCGGCATCGCCGGCAACGAAGAAGCTGACGACCTCGCGACCGCTGCACACCAACTAGCTGCCAGCGATCTGCCCCTTGCGCTGGAGGACGTGCGTGCGGCCATCCACGACCATCTCTGAAAGCAGCACCTCGACCCACGCATCGCGGGAGGTGAGCGCATCGACAGTGTCACCGGCTGTCGCGCACTTACACGTTCACAACGTGCAATGATACTCCGCGCGCGCATTGGCTGCGTGTGGCCCGGGGAACGACGGGTGCGTCACGGAATCGCGACGAGTGATGTGTGTGACGGATGCGGTGCAGTGGAAACACTTGAACACCTGCTCCTTCACTGTGCCGCGTTCGCCGATGCTCGTCGCGATATGCTCGCGGCCTATAGGGCGCAGGGCATACTACCAGACTCCATCAAGACGCTATTGCGGCCGCATGGCAGTGCGCGCACTCGTGAGCGAACTTTGGTGAGCCTCTGTGCATTCCTCGAACACATGGGCTTGACGTCCCGTCTGTTCTCCGTCAGGTAGTTGCACACAGTGACAGGACGCTCCGCGAGTTCTACCTTGAACGATTAATAACTGGACGCCCCACTCCAGTTGTAACCAACACAGTGCTGTGCGCATGTGTGTTTAATTCCTCTAAAATGAACTAATCACGCGCACAACCTGGACACATTTCTTGTTGTATAACTAGTTTGTACATATTACTTCTCCTCCTATCCTCTCTTCCTGTCCCCTCACCTCTTTCATTTCATTTCTTCATTCTGCCTGCTGTCCTTTATTTCCGCTGCCCCAGCTCAGGTGCTTCAGTATCGATGGCAGATGCCGGGGCTAGCAAAAAATCTTTTCCTTCCTTTTTATTATTATTTTTAATAAAACCACTACCACCACCATCAAATATGAACCTCCGACTTCCATCGGCCTACAACGACGTGAAGCAACTTCGCTGTGTCGCCTGTGGCTTGGTGCAGCTTTCACCAAGCATTACTCTTTCTTAATCGGTATCGTTGATAGCCCTGCATGTGCCACCTGCAGGTGTGACGAGACTATAGCCCACATTCTTTGTGAATGCCCAGCCTACAGCGCCGAAGGGCAGTCTCTCTGCCGTGCACTGGAGCGTCTAGAGCCACGCCAACTGACGGAAATGAAGATTTTCGGCCACTGGTCGCGGGGATCGTCGGCGGTGAAGGCCTCCGAGGCACTTCGCTTCTTGAGAACGTCTGGCCTGCTGGCCTGCCCGATAAGCTGTGACTTTGCATAGTGACTTCAATTTCCTGCTATTCTCTTTTCTCCTTCATCTCCTTATCCCCTCACCCCTTTCCCCCTGTGCAAGGTAGCACAACGGTTATTCACCCGGTTTACCTCCCTGCCTTCCTTCCTCCTCCTCCTTATGGCTCCTCAAAATGACGTAGCATCAAACTCAGATAAGTTAATTCAGATTAAATTGCGCAATTCTCACCATTATAGCTGCTGCTTATTTGCGCTGAAGTAATTCGCGGAATTATTTTTTCTCACATTAACACAAGAAACACTACTCAAGAGCTTCAAATTATTTGCCCACGTAGCAGGAAAGTGCTTTTCAACCTCCTTGCGCGGGAAGGGCGGAGTTCGATCCCCAGTGGAGCAGGGTACACATTGTTGATAATGTGGGTACAAGCTTTACACTCTTCTTATGCTCGGTTTATTTAGGGTGTAATTATCAGGAAATGGGCCTTTGTCTCATGCACCTTTCGCCATGGCGCTCTTTGAACAAACCTTCTCTTGCGCCATAGGAATTCAGTGTCATCATTATCGTTTTACCTTAGTTCTATACTTTAAAATTCAAAGATGTGCAGTGAGAGGAGCGAGACAAATAGACGCTGCTTACTGGCAACTAAGGTTTATTCTTTATGATTTTCTGCTCACATACAATGCAGAGGAGAAACAGATAGTCCCCTCACACGACCGATTTTTTTCTTTATATTCTTGAACTCAAAAATGCCAATTCCTTCAGAAGAAGGGATATGGAAGGGCTGCTCACGTACGTGTCTTCCGACCATACAATGATTCCTTTAACAATCTTTTGCATGGTTTGGTTGCGGTTACGGCCAGTTGTAATTTTCTCGCGTAACATAGTTTACACATGCAATCTCGGCAATGCATGGCATTGTACCCGTACCCCATGGGTACGGCTTTTTTGAACATCTTGGGATACCCACATTTCGAGGTTTAGAGTTTAAGCTCTTGCCACCTACAACTCGAGCGTGTTGACTGTACCAGCCTGGAGGCAATGACGCCTTGCTTTTCTAAATTCTGTCCAATAAATCTTTGGGAACAGCGCGATCGTGAAGCATTGTTTTACTAATACGTTCAAAACATATTGCCCTCATACAGTGTACAACCATTTTAGGCACCAAGTGAACAGGCTGAATACTGCGGGGTATCCTTCCCGAGTTATGATCGAATTTTCAGAAGGCATGGTTACAAATCTTCGTGGGAAAAAACGCCAGCCTCCATAGTCACAGATAAAGGAAAAACAAAGGATGGTAGTGTTACTTTAAATAAATAGCTTGTTCCATAACTTGAACACCATTACCGGGTGAGTACAAAAGAAATCCATTTTCGAACCACCTGACAGTTCTAGAAATTATGCAAAATTCCTAACCATTTGGATGAAATGCCACAAGTTGCCCAAGTAATTACTGAGACCGTATCTTCCTATGCGCGGAAGATGTCACGTACATCATTGGATGGGCATGTAGAATGGCGTTTAAACGGAAGTGTGCTCGAGCACAAAAAAAACTTCAAACGAATGAAGGATGGACACCTTGAAATGCGTTGGAGATTTCGAGTGTAAATCCTGCTAAAACGAGAGCTCGGTAATCAGCCATAACCGCGACAGAATTACGCCAGATATTACTGAAGCAAGCAGCATCGTTGGGTCTAAACACTAAGCGTGAGCACTCCTTCAAAGTTTCTTCTGGACAAAGAACTAAAATTTGTGACTGAAAAAACGTAAGGGAAAATTCAGTAAAGATGTTACCTCGTGGTTTCTGGTGAGCTACTCGCCACGTTAGCAATGGCTATGTGCGTTCCGACTCTAGGTTGGGAAATAGTTTTGTTTGGTTTATCGTGTTTCAACGTGCCCAAGCGACTCAGGCAATGTTGGACGTCGTAGTGAAGGGCCCCGGAGATTTCGACCACCTGGTGTTATTTAACGTGCACTGACATCGCACATACAAGGGTCTCCAGAATGTCGCCTCCATCGAAATTCGACCGCCGCGGCCGGGATCGAAACCGTGTCTTTCGGGTGAGCAGCCGAGCGCTATAAGCACCAAGCCACCACGGCGGCGCGCGAGATAGCTTGTACTCGCCATGTTACGTATGTGCGCTCGTCTGCTTGGAGCGAAATAACCAACAGCCGTGACGCCCCTTATAAATCAGGAGTGTTTCGCGCCGGCGGCTACCCCGTGCCGTAATTAATTTCGCTTCGAATCTGACACCCAATTACCCTAGTTCAACACCATTGAAGCCTAGCCACTGAGCTGCCAGCGAGCGCGCACCAGTCTCTCAGACAGCGTCGCCGTTAGCCTCCGAGCCAATGGACTATCGCAGTGCCCGGTGAAAAATTTCTCCTTTGTTTGTTCCTATTTTTTTCCTTTCAGACCGCACGTAGTCTGTTTTGAATTTTCTTTTTTTTCCACTAACGGTTACAATTTGGAATAATATAGATTGTTTACTTCGCTCATTGCCACCTGAAGAGTTCGATGTGGAGTAGGCTGATAATACGACCTGTTGATTTGTTTTTAATATTTTCTAGCGAGAGCTACTGTACGCCAGCCGCTTCGCTTCTTCGCGTGAGCACACCTTTCGCCGTTCTCGCACTGCGCGTGGTCGCACTTGACCTTGAGCCGTTGCCTAGCAACCGCCAGACGCCGCCGCTCGGCGCAGTGCCGCTCACCTCACCAGCTGTGCGCATGCGCATGACATCATAGCAGAGCCGCGCTCCTAGCGCGCGGTGAACCAGCTAGCAGCAACTGTGCGCATGCGCATGACATCATAGCAGAGCCGCGCTCCTCGCGCGCGGTGAACCAGCTAGCAGCAGCTGTGCGCATGCGCATGACATCATAGGAGAGCCGCGCTCCTCGCGCGCGGTGAACTGGCTAGCAGCAGCTGTGCGCATGCGCATGACATCATAGCAGAGCCGCGCTCCTCGCGCACGGTGAACCGGCTAGCAGCAGCTGTGCGCATGCGCATGACATCATAGCAGAGCCGCGCTCCCCGCGCGCGGTGAACCAGCTAGCAGCAGCTCTGCGCATGCGCATGACATCATAGCAGAGCCGCGCTCCTCGCCCGCGGTGAACCGGCTAGCAGCAGCTGTGCGTATGCGCATGACATCATAGCAGAGCCGCGCTCCTCGCGCGCGGTGAACCGGCTAGCAGCAGCTGTGCGCATGCGCATGACATCATAGCAGAGCCGCGCTCCTCGCGCGCGGTGAACCGGCTAGCAGCAGCTGTGCGCATGCGATATGACATCATAGCAGAGCCGCGCTCCTCGCGCGCGATTAACCGGCTAGCAGCAGCTGTGCGCATGCGCATGACATCATAGCAGAGCCGCGCTCCTCGCGCGCGATTAACCGGCTAGCAGCAGCTGTGCGCATGCGCCGTAGAAGGAGAGGAGGTATGTATATGTATGGAAAGATGGTCTAGTAATGGAGGAAAAAACTAGGAGGGAGCGTGACGTCATAACCTTGAAGCCTAGTCATAAAAACTATAATAGAAAGCATCATGGGAAATAGGCCCTCACGTGACAAAGCAGCGTTAGCGCTTAGCCGGATTTCGGCTTTGGTTTCGCTCTCTCGCTGTGTTGTATAAAACTAAAAAGCACCGCGATCCAAGGTGGTAGGCAGTTTGGTAACTGTGGAGGGCCTATTTCCCAAGAGATAGTGCGCAAAAGTGCCCAGGGAAGCGGCGTCAGAGGAGGATGGCTTGCAGAGGCTTAGCGCGTGACCTCATGCTCCCTCCTAGTTTTTTTCTTCCTCAATAGGTCTAGCGGAGCCGCCGTCGGCTGCTGGGATATGGAGAGCGAGGAGTCGGCTAAGATGAAGGAAGCCAGGCTTCGCTGTCGGTATGAAACAAGGAGGAGGCGGCGAGCTGAAGATACCGAAAAGGAACGTGCTGAACGTCTCGAGAAGCGTCGTAACGACGACGCGGCTAGATGGGGCCGCTTAACTTCCGACAGCGAATCTACGACGGTCGAGGACGATGCGTCGAGTTCGGCACCTCTGAGGGAATCTCTCGCTGCCTGCCAGATGTAACCAGAGGCAAGTTTTTATAGTTATTTACACTCTTATACTATACTGGAAACGGTACCTACTCCTGCAATGCCTCCGTATGAGACAGCGCAATTTTTAAATAATAATCAATAAATAAGCAGCCCTTGTGCATTAGCCCCCATTACGAGCGAACAACACCAGCGGAAGGAAGCAGAGACAGGCAGATGTCCTGTGCCTTTCAGCGTCGTCCAGTGTGCCTCTCTGCGTCTCTGTCCTTCCGCTGGTTCTATTTGTTCGAAATATGTGCCAACTCGCCCAGCTCTCCACCCTACTAGCTTTATTGTTGTGAGGTTTATTGTAGCCTCGGTTACGTATAGCCTTGCATGTGTTGCCTTGTTCTTGAAGAAACCTTTGTATGTGTTCTTATGAGTGATTTGTAACACCTGGGCGTCGTATCTCTGCTGTAGATATTTTGTGGCTCAGGGAACATTTTACTCATAGCCATGGTCAGGCTTGTGACTGGAGAAGAGTAGGCACTAAACAACCGCTCATTTCTGTCACTTAGTTGAATTGCGACCGAGTCAGTAGCGCTAAGTCGAGAGCATCTCCTACGGCATCGGAACAGCTTCCAATAAAGTTTCTAAGGGTGTCTGGGTACGTAAACTATCAGTGAATGCATGATATACAGTCTGCAGGGTAGTGCCGAATGCACTTATGAACAAAGTGCTCATTGAGTTTACAGGATGCCCGTACTAATGTAGTCACCGTATAATAAGACATGAGTAGCTCCTTTCTATTTCTTGACGAATAACTTAAGAAGATTTGCCCAGCGATGACACTGTCGCTGACTCTAATGGTTTTAAAAAGATAGCAAGAAAAAAAGACAGAACCTAGTACTGAATACAAATTAAGTCCGCAGGGACGTTCCGCACGGAATCGTGACTGACGATTTCAGTGCAAGAAAGGAAACGGCCAATTTTTGACTGGCTTCTTGTTATCGAATCAAAGTGGATAAGAAGAAACAAGTTTGAAGGCAAAAGTGTTGCTCGCAGTGATTTATTTATTACATCGAAGCATAAAATTGTAGGATTTGTTAACTACTGCAATTTGTTAGAGAAGTAGCACTACATCTTTTGAGCTATGGTTTGTCAGACTTTCGCCGCTCCGTTTCCCTGGGCGTTCCTTCTTCATCTTGGTCCCACTTGACACGGCGCATGCGCACAGCTGTTGCAGCTGCAGCGCCACGTGACCAACCACGCGACAGCGTGCCGCGCAGCCACACAGGGTGGCGGCGCCGCCACGCTGAACGCTCCAATGCTACCGTAATGTAGCCATCGCTACAAAACTGTAGTCCTTCGTAAAGTAACGCACCTTGCTGGCGGCCACGCTCACTATCACAGCGGAATTCGAGGAGCGAGAGGGAAGGCACACGCCGCACTAGCTTTTTCCCAGCTTTATCAAGCAGAGCAAGCACAAGAGGGCATCTCACGCCCTGTCAGCGGCAACCTCGAAGTCGGCTTGCCCCGAGGCGCGCCAGCAATGCCAACGCCGCGACAGCGGGGAGCAGTCTCTCCTGGCTCGGTCTGAGCGGCCTGGGAATTTTTGACCACGCCTGCATATATACAGCGTGTTTCACATAAGACTTTGCACAACTTTTAAAAATAGGCATTTTGAGTTGATAGGGCGCTTTTCCGGCACAGCATTGTCAGCGGTGTAGTAGAACAGTATGCAGCTTACTATACGCAAACTCTACGCTATACAGCTAACTATATGTACTACCTAGCAGGCTGGTTAACAAATATTCAATAGTTAACTAGTAACTATTAATTTGAGGCTTATTAATTCGTGTAGCCCACCGTAAGTAATATCCATATAAATTTTTAGAAAATTAAAAATGCACTTCCGTTGGGCGTTGTGGTCCAACAAATTTTGTCTACAACACGCCAAAATACATGCGCTTTTGAAAAGCTGCCAGACAAAGCAAACCCTCCAATGAACACAACTCGCCGAAAAAGTCAACATTTTTTGGGCCACAGCGCCGAGGGTAACCGCATTTTTGAAATTCTAAACACTGATATGGATGTTAGTTGCGGTGGGCTACACACCTTTCAATAATTAAGCAGCCCAAAAGCAATAGTTTAAAAGGTAACTATTCAAGATTAGTTAGCCGCTCTGCTAGTTAGAACGTCTTAGCTGTATTCCTGCGTACTACATTTGTGATAATGCTATGCCCAAAAAGCGATCTTCTAGCTGAAAAACCCTATATTTAACAACTGTTAAGTCTTAGTTGAAACACCCTGTGTATCTCATATTCGACAGTTCCAAGTCTTCACACTCCCTTGAGGCGCCGTTTGTGTCTTTCAGTTGGAACTGCAAGGCCCTAACGGACGACAGTGACAACAGTCGTTGTAGAGTGCACTATAGGACACGAACCCTGTGCGGTCTTTGATCGTAATATCTGTAAGAAATTGCGTGTCATGTGCACAATAGCCATGATACCCCTTCCTTCTTATTTGAGGAAATTCTGAAACCAAGACTACTGTCAGTGCCTGTGATTGCATGTGGTTTCTGATCCGTCACGTCAATTGAAAGCAGGCTGCTACTTAAAAATTAGAGAAGCGAGCAATCGTGGGTAACGGAGATTATTTCTTACATCTTTGTTTCTGCGCCTGGCCTATACAAAGAGCCCTTGATTACGGCAGAGTGAACTTTTATGTACCACAAGATTGTGTAGTAACAATAACTGCCAGCTTTCGAAAGCATACGGCTTCCGCCACAGTCACCTTTATAACATGGTAATATTTAGGCTGTTGGACACACTGACAGATAATCAAACAAAACATAGCTTTTTATAGATTCCTTTTTAAGACATCATACCAAATTTTCCCCATGTACGATTGTTCTCATTCCTCTTAGTCAAGTCGTAGGCCCCTTTCATTACAGCGTATTTTCCAATACTCTCAGAAGTCTTTACTCCTTTCATAGTCCTGGCACGGAGTTTTCTCCTACTGTGCAGGCCGACGACTGTGTCCCGGAGAGGCGTTTGCCACTATGGAGATGTTCTTGCTCATCACTTTTGTCCTGCAGAAGTACAAAGTGCTTCTTGATACGCCAATAAAGCATGACTTGGACGACCCAGAGCTTACACTGGAAGAGTTGGGCTATCTGAAACTTCTGTTTTTACCTCGTACAACGGAACAAGCATAGCACTTTTCTCGTTTCCTTCTTATACTGTTTGTTGATTGCCGCGCATATCTGGTTACAAAGTGCCGAAAATCCCAGCTGTCATATTCCCGTTGTGCATAAATAAAATGAGCTGGTATTGTACAATTTATTAAGTTTGTTTGCATAGATTATAGAAAATTATCCATTACCATTTCCTGATTCTTGTGACAATATGTTAAAAGTCGTATTATTTAATCAGGTGCAGTTACTGCCCGCTGAGCTTACGCCGAATTCTTTTATTCCATCCTTCTGCTAGAGCTCTTAATCGATGTTACAACTGCGAAGTATAGGGGAGACGTGGTAGTTGTGAAAATATATACACATACTTATGTAGATTTCTTTGTTTCATTTTGTAGCCGCATTCTTTACCTAAACATCCAGTGCCAGAAACCTCGGAAGTGAAATTTCTGTCTTCCGAAACTTGCAGCCATTGAAATAGTTTCGAGGTTAAGTTTTGTTAAACAGCGTCTAGAACTTGGTAATTTTTGTGGTTTCTTAAGCACGCTCAAAAGGCCGGAGTTCTAGTTTGGAGCTGGATTTTCATGCACGCGCCTTTTTTCTACGCTTCATCTGCCTGCTCGAATGGCAGAACACAGCCCAGAAACCAACGTTTCAGCCACTATTTACACTGTGAGTAGAAAAAGATAACTATCCTGAATTCCCTGCAAGATGTCGCTAAAACATGCCGGCACCACGTCGCCACAAGCGGAAGCGACAACCCTATCGTCTCAAACGTTCGGGTTTTGTCGGTATATAAAGCTTTGGCGTCACAGCAGGAAGAAGTTGCTAGCATGTTACGCGCAACAAGGGCAGACTAGACGGGCGCATTTAATGTTTGAAAGCGTCCTATAAATACACAATTTTTCCTATCTCCTCTAAAATGCATCTTCGAGATTTTGAATTTTTTTAGCTTTTTAGCATTGAGAATTGGCTATACTATTTCTTTTTAAGATCAGCGGCGACAAAAAAGATGCAATCCTCGCACGAAAAAGTGCGCCGAAGGTTTGATTTCCTGCACGTGAGGTTCATCTCCAAGATGCCGAAAGTGGTCGTGCAGCGGAAGTTATCAAACACACGTAATCGTTTTCTTAACGGGTGCCTCTGGGCAGAACTTAAAACACTTGAAACATCTTCTGAGCATCGACGGATTAAAATAAAACTTAGCTCATGTGCGCAGGCATATAGTGGCGCGAGTGCGACACGCGAAACTGAATGTACATTCGCAAATGCTTGGCAGCAATCAGCGTTCTCCGATGGGGCTTCTTACACTGTACTGCGCACTTTTTCCTGTCTTGTCGCTGCGGCCACCGCTTACGCTCCGGATTGCTACTCATACTGGCGCTTCTCAGAGCCGCTCCTGAAGGTTATTTACGGCCGTCTCTACTTGGCGTAATAGCCTACTAATTGCGGTGGCAACACCCCTGCACAAGCACAAGGGCTACGATGAAAGGGAATGCGCGACAGGCGACTCAGTCATGACGTCTTTTTTTACGGTGCCATCCAAGGCGTGGTAAAATAACTGAATTCATATTATTAGTGGCCCTTGTTCATATATTTACCACTCAATCATGGCACTTCCAATGCACAAAGAAGACAGTGCTGCGAAGCTGGTTCTTCTGCAGAAGGACGTTACCAGAAGATGATCACATCCCTCCAAAATCTGCAACGATGAAGAGAAGGATGTGAAATTGAAAACGAAAACACATTAGGTCTAGCAGAAGCGAGCAACGTGAGCAGGTAGCATAGCAAGTCTCTCACAACGATGCCGGGTCACAGGTTGATTAGGAACTAGATCTTCCTTTCACTGTCAAGCCACGCTCCACATCGGTTACCCAAGACGGCACCAAGAAGTTAACACAGACATCGCTTTACACCATTCTACGCACCACGTCATCTTTATCAACAAAATTAGGTCTGCAGGATACGTTGTTAGGCAAGTTGGCTCATTAAGGTGGAAAGATAGGTTGCGCAAACAAGGGCATTCCCAAGAGAGGAAAAGACGGGACGAGCACAACTTTACAATTGAGGTTTATCCTTAGAATAAGCAAGTTGGCGTTGTTTTGCCATCACTGCCTCAGAAAGGGGCCAACGCAGATGAGGGCACAAGGGGATTTACGGCACCATCTCTTCGAGGAAACGCACGCACTTTTATAAAATCGGATCGAAGTTTCACTGGCACACCATGTAGCTCTTTTATTGATAATATACGCTTCTAGAAGTTATCGTGCTGTTCTGTTCTTGCACTTGCGCAGAATCTTGAATTGTTTTTATAAAGGCTCGCATTTGTGTGCGATGCAATATATTTGAATGTTAAGGTGCTCTTGGTCTAGAAATGACCTCTCATGTCCACCGCTGCGAACATGAATACAGTGGCCTGTCTGACGTATAAGACATTGCCTCATATCAGAGGAATCTGATAAACTTCGTGCCTTTGTCAATTCATTTAGGGGTTCTTGTGCTGTACGCCGCTGCCGTTTTTTCATGGAATTTTCTCCGGTTTATGCGAATACGTGGCTGATCTCAAAAGGCACCGAGAAGCTTAGCCAGGCACTTCGCTTAACCCTTACTTTTTTCAGGTTGTGTGCAACCTTGTGGACATAAAGAGCCGCTACTGGTCTTTTGCTATCTGTTTGGTTCGGTTTTATAGTGTTTAACGTCTTAAAAGCGACACCTGTTATGAGGAACACCGTAGTGGAGGGCTCCCGGTAATGTCGACCACCTGGGTTAACGTGCACTGATATTGCACAGTACACGGGCCTCTAGAATTAAATCTTCATCAAAATACAACCGCGGCGGCCGCGATCGAACTCGCGTCCTTCGAATCAGCAGCCGAGCACCATAACAACTGAGCCACCCCGGCGGCTTTTTTGTTATCTGTATCGGCCTTTTGTTTAAACGGCGCCTTTAGCTTTGCTAACGTTTCAATTACTACCAGCACGACTGTGTCACGAAAGCCTGACTCTCTGAACTTTGAAACCTGCATGTCAAAAGTTGACTGTATGGCATATGTAGAGGATTTCTCGCGAACAATCTGTAAAAGCTATGTAGCAGTTGCATTTTAACGGCTTTCGAGTGGGCGGAATCATAGGGCAACAGGGGCTTTCTTCCACGCGGTCAGAAATACCGACATACGTCTTCATGACAAAAAGTTAAGTTAGGTTATGGTCAAACCATGCAGAGTATTAATGACAGAGAGTTCAGTCGTTAAACTTCAGCTTAGAGCTTGAAATTCGAAACATGTTGAAATTTGAATGGCATAGCTGTGCATAAAAGCATCCTTTTCTGTAACACCACAAGAATGCATGGACTATATCTCCACTGTTTAGTGCACCAAATAAGCTGCGTTCAGTGCTGGATAAAAATATGTTGCGGAAGGCTGGAGGTGTGCTTGTTGTTGCTTGTTCTTTGAGTAAACCTCAGTTGTAAGTTTGAACTGGTCCCGGGTTGTACCCACTAGTGAATGTCTTTTTTACAAAACTTATCTTTCCGTCAAACTTATGTACGCGGTAGGAAAAAAGGCCTCTCTTACTATCTGCAATGAGCTCTATGCGGTGCTGATGCGGTCACCCTATTCCACCATAGCTCCTTCTTGCATCATCCGACAGGATTATCTGTATTACACTGGAATGCAATCTGATGACCTAAGCAGCCATCGGCTTTGTGCTGCGAGCATGACATGCTTGCCCATTCCCTGCTTTTCTTGATCTCAGCTAGGCTGACACTCATTCGCGTTTGCTCTCTACCCCTATGATCTCTCTCGCTGCCTCAACGCTCAGATTCGTCTGCATATCTCAAAATGAGGTATCCAATTTTATTTAATAAAAAAGGACGCAATTAATCTATTCGTGCGACGCTTCTAAATCCATATTACACTTCTTCTCTTCCAGACATGAACTACTGCATAATATACTGGCGGAGTACTTGAAGTATTCACCTTCAAGCAGTAAAAAACCAAGTCATTAGAATAGTCACATATTTCCGATATATTACTTCCGCTATTCTACTGCTGCAAAAAAGTAGCATGTTGTAGGCTAGCAATACTTTGCAATATAATCTACCAATATTTAAGTAGAATATAATCAGTAGTCAAGTTCCTTTGTTTATAATTCGAAAAACATTGTTGATAGACATTTGTGTGACCTGATTTCCACTGAACAAATTTCTTGTGCCCATGTACACACCGACTACGATAAACCAATGGTTCAGTTTTCATGATTCTTATAGTTAATACACTGCCAGCCTTCAAAAAATCATCACGCTCAGCTTCGGTATTAAAAAAACAAAATATTTTTCTTATAACCTAACATATCTAAACTGATTGCATTTAACTTGTATTTTCGATTTCAATAATTCGCTATTCTTTGCCCTGCCTTTTTTTTACGGATGATTTTGTATTGTCATTTATCCTAGTTTCTAAGCTGTGTGCACAGTTGCGTGTGTTCTTGAATTTGCTCTTCGAATTTCCTTTTATATGTTGAGCTGTCACTTTCTATTAGCGCGTATGATTTGGGTTCAGTTCTTTGCCTTCGCATAACGTTTTCTGCCTTACATTGTGTTATGTCCCGCAGTTCCGAAAGCTGATTCTCCCTATTTTTACGCAGCTATTGCCTTGCTTTTTACTTACGCTTACATATGAAAGGAATGCATGCGTTGTTGCTTCTTATGTGATTAAATGGTTATCTAAAACGAGAATGAGGGTCCGACGCATTCATTGACGCTGGGATATTATTGTGTATGTATATTTCAACCCTGCAGTTCCAGGTTTGAATAAACTTATTACGAATAATGTAGTTCCATATCGGTTGTTTATATATATATATATATATATATATATATATATATATATATATATATATATATATATATATATTATTAAGCCGACGTGATTTTATTAGAAATAAGCACGAAAAAGCAAAGTGTAGACACCGACAGCGCTGTTTGAACTGGCGTTATATTATGAGCATGCATATTTATACCTACATCCACCGAAAGCAAAAAAAGAAAAAAAAGGCCGCCACCGCCTGGAAGACGTTGAAGTAACGAGCGTCAGCTCTTTGGTTTACTAGAATTGATATGAATAAGGTTAAATATGAGGTACACCAATGGAAATATGAATTTCGCTTCTTGGATTTATAAGTGACGTCACCTATCAATCACCAATTAGATATATCAGTGACGTCACCAGTCAGTCACAAATTCAATACACTAATGACATCAGCAATCATTCACCATTTGGGTTGCTGTATCGATTTACTATGGGGCCGCCGTCTTGAATTCCGTGGACTAAGAAAATTTCACGCCGAAGGGACGTGGTAGCATTCCCCAAGAAATCGAGAAACGTGATTAGTAAGAGCTAACGCTTTTTGTCTTCAAAAGGGGGGAAGGATCAATGGCATGATTTCTTTTATATACTGTACGTCTGAAAACATGAATTCCCGGCAGGCTAATTCCTGGCTGGCAGGCAATAATATTTTGCTCACGCACGAGGAACCACCCTTATTATAGATGTAATACGCTCCATCCAGCTCGATGACAGCCTGATCCGACTGTGCGTGTATGCTCGACGTTTTTAGGGTGAATGTGCTACTTCCGGACCAGAGCTGCAAAAGGCGTTTCACTTGTGAAGCGTGACCTTAAATTCACCTTGTGAACATAAATGAAGTAAATAAATAAATAAAATAAATATTGCTGCGACTGAGTTTCGAACCCGCGGCGGCACGAACAGATCAGCTTTGTGGATCTGTGCACGAGAGTACTATGCGAGCGCAGCTTTTTTTCTTCTTTATTGCCGATTCGTACATGCTAAAACAAAAGTAGAAATGATAAAAACAGCAGCAGCCTACTTGGCTGACACGGAAGAGGTTAAAATCTTCTCAAGACAACTAATGGTGTCTTCGACTGGTCGCTCCCGCGATCCGGTTAGGATCTGGCAGAGTGGGAGCCGCTCTCGCTCTGAGCGCATAGCGAGACTAGTCAAGCCGAATGGTCAGCGAGTTTTTAGAACGGAAACGCAGGAGGCAGAAGGGGGACGTAACTTCCGGAACCACTACGCGGCAGCGCTGCTGATGTCAACAGTAGCCGCAAAGGTCCCTTGATTACCTTTAGCCGCACGTGGTCGCACACAGTTTGCATCACGGTCGCCGCTTAGCCTGTATCGATCGCTACCCCGGCTTTCCGTCCCACGGGGCGCTCAATTTTCTAACATCGCCTTGTGGGTAGCACTGTCGTCCTCATCTGAGCTGGTGCTGGAATCGCTGTTGTCATGCGACAGCAACACAGACCGCGTTCCTAGCGTAGTTACCCGGCGTCTCTTGGACATTTTGCCTCACACAGCGCGGCACCCACAAAACACAACACAGCAAGGACGCCACGACTGCGTCAGAAGCCTACACTTGCTTCTGCCTATGCGCAGGGGACGCCGAGGCCTCGCACCGCTTTCGCGAAAAGGCGGAAGTGGCTCTGTCACGTGGGACTCATCTCGGAGCCGCTCCGACTTTTTTCTCGGAGCGCGTCGGAGCGCTCTGAGCTGGAGGCGAGCGCTCAGAAAGAACCAGCCGAATGTAGTCAGAGCGGCCGGTTTCGACCAGCCGAATGTGCGGTCGCCTCTCAGAGCGCTCTAGAGCGATCTAAATCGACCAGTCGAAGACACCATTAGTCGTCCAGAACAGAGGTCCATTCGGGCGGTTCAGCTTGCGCACGATACACTTCTCTCAGGCTCACAACACTTTCAATAAAGTTTTCTCGCACCGAACGGACATTAACATCGGCATATCGCACTTGCATTCGTGTCCTCCAAAGGCTGTGGAGGCCCAAGAGCATGATTAAATCATATGGCACTCCTCCTTCGTTTGTGATCGGCAAAAACCTGATGCCGTATGGATGCAGGCGAAAATCTTTTTTCACGGTTCGTTGGAGGAGATCCGAATGAAAAATTGGGTCCCAACATTCAAGAAACACGTGCTCCACCGTTTCAGGCTTTTTGCATAGTAGGCAGTTGGTCGTCCATGGGACGAAAATCCCCTTTTCATGCAGCCACGTCTTAACAGGAAGTGTATTACAATGTAAATTAAAGAAGAATGTTTTTACGGTTGGTCTAATCGGCATTCTTTTAATCCGTTTTAAGACGTATTGTCCTGGGCCTCCCCGGTGCGGTAAACGATAAATGGGAATCGGCAGCATTGTTTCCACAAGATTCTTATACAACTATTTTTTGGAAACATTACACAAGTACTCAAGTGAAAAACGCGCGAACAGTAGTCGAAAAGAAAGTACAACTTATCGCATGTACCCATTGACAGCACCGCACATACCTTCACAGCATGAGACAACGATTTCTGGGAGGAGTCTCTGCAGCCTTACTTGGATAACAGTGCGCAGTAAAGGATCCCTTTGATCTCGGAGAAAGATAAAACGCGACACAACTTGGCGCAAGAATAGGTGCACGAGGCCGAGCCCTCCTCGTTTAACTGAAAGAAACAAATTGGTACGGCTAGTTCTCTCCCAGCTTGACGCCCAAATAAACAAAGCAAACACGCGATGCATCTTTTGAATGCTGGCCCGACTCGCACACAGAACATTCATCATGTACCACATTTTCGAAACAAGGAAAAGGTCGCAGATGGAGGCGCGTGAAAACATTGATAACTGCCTCCCTTGCCATGCATCTGCTTTCTCCCGCGCCCTTGAGCATTGCTCGTTCCAACTTTCACTTGGGTCTCGATAACAGTTAAGGGGGACGCCGAGATATTGCGTTGGCCGGCAAGACCATCGCAGCCGGGAGAAGTGATCAGGCCTCGTTTTCCAGTCACCGTGCCAAAATCCAGAGCTCTTTTCCCAGTTTACCATACACCCCGTTTGCTTACAAAATTTTATCAACGATACTGATCACTTCAGTAATACTGCCTCGAATGGAACAGAATACTGCGATATCGTCCGCATAAGCGAGGATTTTGACATGTGCCGACTGCAATCGAAAGCCCGAGATGCGGTCACTTTTGGCAATAGCCAAACATAGTGGCTCTAGGTAAGCCGCAAACAAAAGGGGAGACAGAGGGCATCCCTGCCTTACTGACGAACGCACTGCCAGCCTATCTGTGAGGTCACCATTTAGAACAATGCGCGTGGTACAGTTTGCATATGCCATTCTGACACCTTCTATGATAATGCGGCCAACGTTACCGTGCTCTAATATGTGAAAAAGTACATCATGTGACACGTGATTAAAGGCTTTTGCCAAATCCAGCTGCATCATAGCAATGCGGTCCCCCATCGCATCACAGCATTCCAATACATTGTACGTGCGACGTGTACATTCGTGGCAATGCTGCGTCATTTAATTCCGCAAGTCTGGTGCGGTCCAACCAATTTTGTTATTACGCTCTGGAATCTCCTAGCTAGGACCTTCATGAATATTTTGTAGTCAACGTTGGTGAGGCAGTCGGGCGATAGGACCCCACCAACAATCGCTTCTCTGGGTCATTTGATTTTGGGATCAACACAATGTGTGATGTGGTGAATGACAGCGGTACTTGCTCACGTTCATACGCCTCATCCAGCACTCTTAGCAGTAACTGAGCTACTATGGGCTTAAATGTTTTGTAAAACTCGGCGCCTAGCCCATCAGGTCCTGGAGCTTTACCGGACTGTAAGTCGTCAATTGCAGATTCTATTTCATTGTCAGTTATGGGTACCTCAAGGCTCTCCTTTACATCATCCTCAAGTCTTGGCATGAACGATAAAAAGTCTGAAGAGAAAGCATCACCAATCTCTCTTCCTTGGCCAAGAAGGTCGTTGAAGTACTTTCGAAATGACTGCTGGATTACATTGGCATCTCATGAAATTTCAGCAACATTTCTCATCTGCAAGATTTCCATTCTGTCTAGCGTACCGCTTTTCATCTGTTAAGACTCGCTTTGTCGGCGTTTCACCGGCACACAATTCTTGTGCCCTTGCGCGTATAACTGCTGCTTTATACCTTTCACTGTCAAGTCTTTCAAGCTGGCTTTTCACATCCCTTATATCTTTTGCATATCTCCCGGGCTCGGAGCCTTCCATGCTTAATAAAAACTGCAGTTGCTCGCGCGCTGCTTTTTCTTCTTGTTTTTCTTTGTGTCGGCTGGAGCAACTCTTTTCTATGGCTTTACTTTTTAACCACTCTTTGAAGTCTTCCCACTGAACGGCAAAACTATGCTAGCGCAGCAGCCGATCGTAATTTGTGTTAAACTGCAACCCACTCTTGCGCTGTGTATTGCACGTCGTAGTCTTCATCAGCTAATACTACTACCGGACTAATATCTTCGCCAGGCTTCTCTGACCAACATACTGTCAGCCGCATGAAATGGTAGGCTACACTTTAGGCGCACTCAAACATCCTTTCACTGTGCATGGCCTAGCGACTACCTGCCTCTCTCCTTCATAAAATCGCATTTCGTCATCGTTGCACTGCTGGGAAAATATCGCCAAGCTTTCGGAGAGCAGGAAACACGACGTCAACGTTGTACTTGCGGCCTACTGTTTGTTTTTTAACACGGTGTGATAATGTGTAGAAATACAGAATGCGGGGGAAATTTCGGCACTTACCCCCTGCAACTTCTCCGAGGATTCGTTTTTTGTCCGAATGAACCTTTACGCCCACTCTTACGCGTTTTCTTCATCACCATGTCCGGATACTCTGCGTTGCTAAGCGCAGAGAACTACACTCTTCAATCTGTTGCACGGAAGGCTTGGTATGGGTGGCGAAGATGCAAGACAGGATGACGTTCCCCTTCAACAACTTAGAATGGCCAAAATGATAATTATTTATAGCTGGACAGAACAGCTTGACAGAGCACAGCTAGCCTTTAAGATGTCCTTCTACATCACGAAATTGAATCCTGTCCCTTTTTAAGAAACCTAAAAGGAAAATGTGAGCACAGAGCCGCTTCTTACAAACGTTTACAGAACACTCTTAGAGTGCCTTACATTCCTAATAAAAAGGAGGTAACCTTTCAAGTGCCATTGTAGCCTAAGAACGAAATCCAGTGAATTACCCACAGACGCCGTTTCTGACCCACTTCGAAACAAGTAGCTGAACAACGGCGCTACCTGCCAGCCAATGCAGATCACAGAACAGCACACAAGCACATCACCTTTGCAAGGTATACCTTTGATTGAAGGCACCTAGATAGCGCATCAATCAGCCGTCACACCGAATACATTACGCAAGGCTGACCCGGCACACCCCAACACCCCTCCTTTCTGCAGGCTCTCCCAGAACGGGATAAAAAGGGATGAGAAATCGAGTAACATGTCACCGACGTCTGAGCTAATAACTGCAGCGGGAATGCAGTAATATGTTCTTAACAACCACGCTAAAGACATGATCGCCTGCGGGATTCTCTGACAGCCCATGAAGACATCGCATATGTTCGATCTAAAGGGGCCGTTGTGGTTAAGGGACGCAAGTGACCCCTGAAGCTAGCTGGATACAAGTAGCTGCGGGTTCGCAGCTTAGAAATTATAGAGGGAAACGGAAGGCGCCCTTTGTGGAATGCCACATATATATGATACGTGTTCTGCGCTCGCTGGTTCATTAAAGAAATTTGCCCGCCAACGCTGGTTTCACTACAAAAATGTTCGTCAGTAGCCGGTGACAATCTTAAAATCCTGTACAACCGGTTGGTGTCAAAACCAGCTGGGTGTAATGGAGAAGGAAGCTCTCCAGTCACCGGCTTTTATAGGAAGAGTAGGTAGACTCGATGCAAGAGAATCGCGTTCCGGCCGACTGTAGCTTTCGAATTCCAGACATATGCAGCGTGCGCGATTAGTTCGCGCGTTGTTTTTATTTTCTTTGTTTCGAATACGGTATCTTTGAGCCGTATGAAAAATATGTTCGCATATAGCGGCAGTCAAACGGATATTCGCCGCGTTCAAAGGTCCGCCAGGGATCTACTGGTTGTAACGAGTGTCGCGCGCTGTTCCGACTCTTCGCTTAGAAACCCTTGCATATTTTATAATGCTTAGGAGTATTCATCATGTCAAGGAGGCAGAGAAGTAGAGCAGCTATCTTAAAAATTACCAGGACCATGTTCTTACGCTATGAAGTATCTATTGTGCACGGGAGGGCCATGTATGAAGCATTTAACTTGTTTTAGCGCAGCTTATAGCAGGTCCTAGTAATATAACTTTTACGTGAGAGTATAGAAAAGCTCCTTGAAACCTACGTTCGTTTATGCGTGCCTCATTAGGTTTTATATTTAAGCAACTGACGTGGCTGTCTCATTGTTAAGACAGCTCCTTCTTCTCAAACAACTCTTGTGTAATGCTCACCAAATTAGTTTTCGCCGATCAAAGCGCCGCAGTGACGAACTATTTCTCGAGCGGCTGTTATTTATTATTTATTTTTCGCTTTATCAACGAGCAGCGAAAGTCTCAGTGGAACCTAATAATGCACGCCTTGCTCTATATTATAGCACTCACTACTCTGTTTCGCCAGTCGGGATCATGTCGTCCAAATGCACCTGATAGTTCGCGATTGCACGAATATGCCCAGATATGACCCATTATCCCGCAAGTACGTGTGAGCCAACGACATATTATAGTTTTTATGTTTTCGGCTTGCAGGCATCGAAGATAACAACAGCACAATGCGAATGCGGTTAATCTCATCCCAGAAATCTTTTAAAACGTGGAGTCTCGCAATGAAAACAGTCCTCCTGATGCCTCGATATGCGTTTTCTGTTATCTGATTGAGCAAGGTAGCGGGTTAAGCCTGCCTAGGCAGATCACCTATGGTTAAGCAATTGGAACTGGCTGAATGTATAATGCTGCCTGTTTGGTCAAATGCTATGAACGCTGTTCCCATGGTTTCATCTTATTCGGAGCAGCAGGTAAATATCTGATACCAAGATGGGGTTGTTTTCTTGTTCAAACGCATGATAAATTCCTTGCCTAGATGAGTTCAGTTGTCCAAATATGTGGCACAACATTTACACCATGTCATCTAGTTTCCCGTTTAAACTTAACACTGGTATGCTGAATGTCTAAAAGCCTCTTTTCTTTTTTCAATAGTTAGCTGTACAGATTGCATTTTGCACAGTGTGTTAAGAGCGAGATTCTGGGTGGTTATATAAGCTTTGCATATTTCGAATAGCCGTACTCGTTACATGGTTTTTAATCTTCTAGCTACTGTGCGTATGTGGAGAAAGCGAGGTCGCTGATCTATAAGTTATAAACCTCTGTAGGCTCCGAATATACATCTGACGTAATGAACTTAACTTCATACCCCAATCAAAAACTTTTAATTTAGAGAGTGTAAGTGTGATATTAGTAATGTTATCGTGAATATACGCGAAATAGGGTGTAAAAGATTGTTGGTGATCAAGTGTTACTAATAAGAATTGATTTCTCGAAAACGTTTTAGAATTTTCAATTAATTTTTACTAGCGGAGGGAGTTTTTGATATTTGTCACCTATTACACTATTTTGACATAATCTTTTAATTGAAATCAACTTTTGCATTTATCACTGTTTAAAAGCATGATTAAGTCTTAGTTGACTATGATTTTATAGTTCTAGTCTTGAATTACTATTAACAAACTGACAAGCAGGCTTGTGCTCAGAACCGCATAGCAACTATAGCCAGTGCTGTTCGGATCATCTGATCTGACACGCTAGCTCCGCTGCTATGGCGTCACTTAAATCAATCATACCTTTATTTTGAAATATGCCATGAGACAATGCGGTTAACAGTAAGGCAGGGCCATGAATAGACCACTCACTATTCCGCCGACCAGTTCCAAGGTGCTGTTCGCTCTGGTTTCAATCGAAACAACCTAAGCTTAGCGACAAGAAAGTAGTGCCAGACCGCCGCCGTCCGCCACACTAGCGGGCAGCACAGCTGCGATAAGGTCGTGGCGTTAAGTGCGGCGAGCGTTGCGAACTTGTCGCCTACTTTCGAGATACGGAAGGTACCAGACCCCCTTTTTGCCTCATTACGAATCTTGAATGCGCAGCCTACGCACCTTGAGATGGTGCTAGAGTGCGCCGTTGTAGCGCTGTCGAATGGTAATCGAAGGTCGCAAAAAAGCGTCTTCGGACGGCATTCCAGACACTGGTAATTTCAATGC
>JARKHS020025556.1:0-20242 GCA_030143305.2 Amblyomma americanum | reverse complement strand
CAGCAACAGCAGCGCTTGCCGCCAACCAGACCAGTCAGACCTGTTGCACGCGAGTGTGGAAGCGTTGAGGATGCGCTGTGTTATCGCCTTCCATCTCCACATGCCACGGATACTGGCCTAACCATTGTCATGTTACGCCTCTATTACTACGATGTGCTGGTGCTGATATGTCGGTCAAGAATAACCATACAGAAAGGAAAGAGGAGTAACGCTAACGCTTAGCTGAGCGTCGCTTACGTAATCTGCGCAAAATGCGATTCTTCCATTTTATCAAACACGAAGGCGTCCAGCGCAGTGCAACAGTGGGTGAGTTAGGAACGCTCAGATGCGGTCACATCGTTAAGTTGCCGCGGGTGTGAGTGTTTTATAAAGATGGCTTATGCTAGTTACGATAAGACATTTTAGATTTGCCTTTTAAAAGACATCCCTGGTTTCTATTGGCATCTAAAGGAACCTCCGCCTCCCCTGTATTGTTGCTGCAGCCAAGTGCACTGCAGAGGCACAAAAGCGTGGCCGCAAAGTTCTGATAAAGATTACGCCAAATTAGGCGAATATTTGGCGTGCAAACTACATAATGTATTGCTACAAGACCGAACTGCAGGTTACTGCGCCTAACTCACTACACAATCACTACCAAGTATTGGCGCTGCTCGAAAGTGGTTTTTTATTTGCAATTTTTAATTTAATGCTTCATAGCTATTTTACTTAATGACTTAACTACAAACTTCTCGGATCTTGCGCATGTGCCTCGGTTTCCCTCTCGTAAGTTCAAAAAGTCTACAGGCACGAGTTATTTCTAATTTCCTCGTCCAGGTAATACCTGCGCTGCACGTTTTCATTATTTTCCGATGTAGTGACAGCGCGAAGATGGTTAATATTCTGCAACTGTGGTTGCTGTTTCTATTCCGCAGATATGAGGCGGAAGGGAGGAAAAAAATTTTTTAATTAGTTTTTGGGTAAAGGAACTAGCGCAGTGTCTGTCTCATATATCGTTGGACACCTGAACCGCGCCGTAAGGGAAGGAATAAAGGAGGGAGTGAAAGAAGAAAGGAAGAAGAGGTGCCGTAGTGGAGGGCTCCGGAATAATTTCGATCACCTTGGGATCTTTAACGTGCACTGACATCGCACAGCACACGGGCGCCTTACCGTTTTTCCTCCATAAAAATGCAGCCGCCGCGGTGGGGTTCGAACCCGGGAACTCCGGATCAGTAGTCGAGCGCTCTAACCACTGAGCCACCGCGGCGGGTGGGAGGAAAAATAAATTTCATTTTCAAAAAGAAAAATTGGGTAGCTGGGTGAGGAATGGTTAGTTAAGCTGATACATTGCATAGAAGTGGGAGCAAGGCGTCCTGTACTGAATAGTCACTTTAGGGAGCAAGGTCTCGCTTATGGAGTTGGCTGTAAACTGCTCGACAGCCAAAGCTGAAAGCTAGGCTAGTTCGTTGTTCACTAATAGTGCAAAAGCACTATTTAGACGGGTATATTCTGAGCAAGATCTTGAGCTGATTGGGCATTTGTAAAAAGCGAAAGAAACAAATAAAAATAAACAATAAATATTCGATAGTAGTTTTCGAATCCGCAATGGCACGAATAACTCAGCTTGGCTGGTTACTCCGCGAGAGCACTAGAGTATCACCACAGCCGAACACACCTTGTGTTAAATTGCAACACACTTTCACGCTGCGCTGTGCGTACAGTCGTCTTCATGAGCTAATACTACCATGAAAACTACTATACGCGCTTTGAGCTATGTGGCAGTAGAGAAAGAGAGTTGTACGCATGTGCGGTGGCGTAGAGAGCGTTGTGGCAGGAACACTGCACTAGGGAAATATGCGTTGGCGTTGTGAACACTGCTGCAGGAACGCGGCACTGGAGCCCCCGGCGTACATGGAGTAAACTGGCATTTACAATGAAAATTTTGAAAGAGCTCATAACTGACACCTAGCTGGGCCTGTGGAAACCTCCATATCGCCTTCAGGTGGGTGGCGGTGGTGTGCACCTGCAAGAAAACTGCGGTTTTTGTCAATATTTCGTGCTTAGTACTGCTTAACTGTCAGCAATTTTCACTGACAATCAAGCAGCCCCCTTTATTAATCGGTGTTTTCTCATTACGTTTTAGTTGTGTTGGTTTGTCAGTTGACGATTTTAGCCGTTGTTTTTTTCAGGAGAGCAGACGCGCATCGTTGTTTATTTCGGTTCAATCATCCAAACACTTCTTCGTGCCTTCTTAATACTCTCGTTTTCTCATTCAAGATTTCACTTGTTTACCGCCTTATGAAATTTTTCTTGCACATGTTTCTAATGTTTATTTTTTTTGAAAATTAGAAGAGAAGAAGTAAAAATATTTTGTTTTAAATTTCTAGCCGTGTATAGATACTGATTTTTAGACTGCTATGTATTTTACACCTCTCTGTTGCGTTTTTGTGTAAGATGTTGGCCTGGCTGCTCACCATATCGGTATAGAATCTTCCCAGGATCTTTTGTTCTGTTCCTCGAAGTTTTGTTTTTTTCCTCTTACACTTCTGTTTCGCCTCATGTTTATATTTTTTTAACACTGAGGTCGTTTTGCTTCTGATGGTATATATGCAGTGGTTTGGCGATTCTCCGCATTAAATTTAGGTTCAGCGCTTGTTTGTCTTCGTGTCTATCTGTGCTGTGTCCTCGTTTTGCTACGCGCTCTTGAAAGCAGCATCAGTTTTGCGCGGTACTCCTCCTTCCTCTCTTCTCGTTTCTTCGTGGCCACGATCAAGACGCGGACCATTGGTAACAGGCACGTGAGAGTGCAATTATAACGCCAACAGCCGAAAGCAAACGGAGATCAAATGCGTTACATGTCGCGTCTCCAACGCTTTTGACAAATGCGTGTGGATCGTCTGACAAGCTTTGTTCGGAGAAAAACGTAAGCTCCAACTTTTTCTGTAGTTTCAGATGCCGGCGCAATCCACGCTATCGAAATCACCGGCCGTGCAAGTTTTGCAACCGCGAGTTTTCGCCGCGCTGCGTACGGCTTATCTAGGACAGCAACTGCCAGCGCGAGCGGGCCGTGCAAACGGCCTTTAGAAGTTTTTCAAGTTGTTTATCTGTTTATGACTATACAAAACATTTTTAACACGGCCCTCCTCTCGTCCTGACAGAAGAGAGAGCCGACACAGGGCACGTACTAATCCCGGTTCGGCTCTCAAATATGGTGCAATTATTTCCGCAAAATGGTGTACCTAAACGGGACAAAATACGCATTCGGGTGTAACGTCTCCGGGCAGCTGGTTTTGGTATCACGGAAAAGCTCAACTGGGTGTTATACCGAGTTATTTAAGTCTATGAAGTCACTCATAGCCTTAGAATGAAGCTGTATATTCCAGTAAACAACGCTTCGTACGCCGCATTATGAGGTATTTGGGTCTTGCATATCACTTTGCCGCAATGTGTCAAGCTCAAACCAAATTTACAGTAACTATGTTTAAGAACTACGAAAATTTGAACATGCCTTTTACTAAGTTTCGGCTTATAATGATTTTACAGGCGACTGACTAATGGATAATCACTCTGACCTTTAAATTATATTATTCAGATCATTTGTGCTCCTTTCCGTTATGACGTGACAACCAGGCAGTCAAAATGCGCAGATAATTTTACGCACCGATCAATGAAAACAAATGTTACCAGCAACAGCAAGGTGACAGAGAAATCGCTGCTTCTTTGCAGTACTTTTTTCTAGGAAACTAAATAAGAGCTACTGTTTATACTGACGAGCCTACAGGCAAGCACGTACGTTAGAGAAGTGCTTAAAGCAAAATACAACTGAACCAATTTTTTCGGAAAACATGCATTACTAATAAAGCCAGCAACACATCTTATTAGTCTTCTGTTGATAAAAGTTGGTTCTATGATTAGTAAGAATGCGTCACAATTTCGAGAGAAAATAGTTTGGGGATACTGAGAGAGCCTCCAAGAGAAACGCGATTGGTTCAAAACGACCAAACAGCTGTTTTCGCACAGTCGGAAACCAGACACAGCGAAAAGTGAGTGTGGGTGCAAATGTGTGTGTGTGCGGGGGGGGGGGGGGGGTATGTTTAGGACGCAGCCCCTGTCGTCAGGCCCAACCGCCTCTGGTGAAAATCTCCACGGGCGTGGATTCTGTTTCATCCATGATTCGCCAGCAACTTAATAAAGGAAGAATTTGCGGGAGGAAATAGTTGCGACTACGACAG
Organism: Amblyomma americanum; assembly: GCA_030143305.2. Lineage (NCBI taxonomy): Eukaryota > Metazoa > Arthropoda > Arachnida > Ixodida > Ixodidae > Amblyomma > Amblyomma americanum. Next base: position 16,034 of record JARKHS020025556.1, on the reverse strand, counting down.
GCTGGGAATAAGGCCCTCGAACATTTACATTGGTGAACCGACTAGCCCAAACCCAAGCTATACATATCCTCAGAATGGCTCTTGGAACTGCTCTCGACTTTTAGGAGCTCCCCGAAGCATGGCGCGATAACATGGCTGATTCGTTGCCACATTAAAGTAGAAGTGCAATGTTAACCAGTTTGCCGTGAGTGGCATTGAATACAAGCAGGGCGACAACGAACCGCAATTCATCTGGCCGACAGCATGTCTCCTTGTCGTTCCTGTACCTCCTTTTTCAGTTGTGAACGGTAGAAATTCAAGGGCCGTGTTCAGCGTAAAACCTAGTGCCGGCATTGGCGTGTCTGTAAAAGCAGCTGGCTCACCTGGCACCAAGGTAAAATCACTTTCTGACGTTATCGTAACATTGTCAGCATCGAAGGTAGCAGTTAAAGTAATGACTGGCAGAGAGACATCGTGTGACCTTGCGACATCATCACAATCTGCCTGCCCACCATGGCCGCTGACCACCTGCCCTGGGGATTGTGGTGTACTTGTCCTTCTGGCACATAAGCCCGTTATACTTAGTGGCACGGGCAGGGACACGTAATTTTTGTTCTTTTCATTGTCCCACAATAATTAATTGTTTTCTTGCCACGTTCTTATAAATTTATTACAAATACATTCGATGCTATTGCCGCCTGCTCCCCGAAGCAGGTGTTCGGAAAGCTCCAAACGTAGCAGAATTCAGTGCAATTGCCAGTTGCCAACGGTGGGGTTGGCGTGAGTCGTACGGGAGATCAGGAAGAGCAACCTGTGTATCGCAAGCCCCGCCAGTGGCTCTGTTTGATATAGCCACCTGCCGGGGCAGTGGCGCATCGCTTATCCACTGCATCATTGCACAGATAACGGGATGAGCATTCCCCACGATCTATGAACGTAATGTACAGAACAACGAATTGTTGTCCTGTGAGTGCAGGTAGAACCTATCAAAAGAGAGGGCGACTTCCACTGGTGCTATCTGTAGTCATACCGCATTCTATTATTAAGGTATATTAAGAGTTATGTGATGGTGAACAAAAGAACAGTCTTTGAAGTTATACGCATAGAGTACCGCACGCCGCAGAAGGTACCGATGAACGCTTTAGAGTCATACCCTTAATTCCAAGCTTAAGTGACCCCTCATGTGCGCCATAGTCCACTCGAGGCCACTAGCCGCTGAGTGAGGCTTCATTTCAGAGACGCGATGCTCAAGGCAACTGTCTCTCGACATACTACGTCGTGGAGAGGACTGAAGAGGGAACTAAACGAGAAAGTGAGCAAGAGGTGCCATAGTGGAGCAATCGGTAATAGTTTCGACCACTTTGGGATCATTAACGTGTGTCGACACCATATCTCGCCTATCGAGCTTCTGAGATGGCGTCACCATCCCGCGCATAAAGATCTTACTAGCGCCTAACGGAAATAAGTCACATTGTGGGAGCGCCACAAATGCATCCGTTGCTGAGTGTCGTGTTCTGAACGCTGGATCTATGCGTAAGGCCGGAGCTACAAACACGCTGCGGGCCGAACAGAGGAACGGAACTCTCGGGACGTTATCCACAGACACACTGCAGAACATGAAGCGGAAGTTCGGACCAACACATTTCTGACACTATAATACTATTAACACAACAGATTCGCTTAATAATGCCTAGCTGTATTCAAAATAAATTTTTCGGTGACCTTTTTTTTCCAGATGTGATTCCAATTTTAAGTGTTTTTCCTTTTGAAGTTGTCGAGCAACAGGATGTGCATAAATTCGAACGTTTTATTGATACTTTGTGTCGACGGCGTTAAACTTGACGTCATGAGATGTTATTGTCTTTTGTGCATTGCATTATATACCCCCCCCCCCCCCCCCCCCTGTAACGATGCTCAAACGAGCGATCACAATACAAATTTTAGAAAAAATTCACTTATCACGAAACAGTGATGCGATTCAGCTACCCTTTTTCATCCGCGTTACCCCCCCATGTAATCTTCGCTTATTGCTTAGCAGGCGAGTAGGGCGGTGGCTTAATGCTATATAAAATTGAAGCGTTTAAATACTCTAGGTGTCTTTCGTCAAGCTACTTTTGCCAAGGCAGCATTTTGACAAACAATTCCGAGCCATGTTCATGAAACAGATGTTGCTCTCTGAAATGGTTGCCGTGAAATGGACATTGTGCACACATATCTTTGTATTTGATTACCATAGCTAACCATGCTTCTCACCGCTCCCTATTTATGTAGTAAAAGTAAGAACATCATGTTTCGCCGCGTATAAATTCACCTTCCAGCAGAGACTAAGAACGTTCCATTGCCGGATCATAAAAAAAAAACGATTCTAGTTATAAGCTGTGTTGTATATTTATTTTTAGACTGTTCGGGCTTAACGGTGTCATGTTTGTTTTTTGTTTAGATTTTAGGAATGTCTTTCTCTTTTGTCTCTGTGATCAGGTTTGCTACCCTAAGATATGGTGTTCTTTTCTTCAAAAGTGATTTTTTTATTATTGTAAATGTTATTTTCCGTTTCGCCACCAGCGTCTTGATTTGTAAGCCGGGGTGTAGGCCACGTCAGGAGGCATGCTCTGTCTGCCTCCTTTTGCCGCTCCCCTAGGGCATATTATAAACATGGCCGAATAAAATTTTCAATTTTTAATTCAATTTTCAAAGTGTCATGCGTTGATAGTATCCAAAAAAGGAACTGGGTAAACGTTGGCCTGTTCCTGCAAAAAGATTGCAATTCCCCACCAGTGCCAAAATAAAGAGATTCCTCCTGAAGATAAATGCCTTCACTGCGAAGCACACGCTTTCGACACCACTGTGCACCACCTACTCGGGACATGCCCGGGAACTTCGCTGGTGCGTGCTCTTGTTCTTCAAGTGTCAAGTGTGAATTCCAATAATGACTCGAATTTCCACTTCTGGTTAACTATAATCATCTACGCTCGAAGTTTGTGTATCTCTTTAGACATTACCGGGCTTCATGCTTTTTTTAACGTCTCATAACGTTCTTTACAGACTAGACGTTTTATGAAACGTAGCAACGTTAGCAGTGTGGCAACGTTAGCGTCACAAATAATAAAGGTGAAAAAGAGAGTCTTGAACAACGCTTAACCTGCCCTTATAATTGCACTGCAGTATCAACTGAGGTCCCACCCGTGCAAGTAGTCCTGCGCTGCGCTCTTAGCTTGCACTGTCCAAACCTTCCGCAGTGTAGTACAGACAGCACGTCCGGCACTGTGATTAAGAGGGCAGTGGTTCGATTCCTGCCGAAAGTACTTTGGCTCCCTTCAAAGACTTCGCCACGGTTATTGGATGGCGGCACGACCCTCTCGGTCAGTAGAAACTGCACGGACGTCACTACTGCATCACAGTCCTGACGTGACCTCTCTCGGCCAATTGACACCTGCCATGGCGGCACGCTGTCAGCAACCTGGTGAGCAGGTTTCGACCTGCCTCCCGTTTCAGGTTGGCGACCAGCTCTTTTGTGACACGGAGGGACGGGCGGCAGGTTTTATTGGGAAAGAGAAATTTAAGATGGAAGATGTGCCATGGGCTTTTTGTTCACACAGACGGACGAACAGAGGTATGGCAGGTTGCATTTTTGCGAGTCATCACACCACTCCTTGCGTAATTATGCAGTGACTAACCGATCCGCCACTTCACTTCCATGCAATAGCAGGCGCTGCCAGCGGTGGAGACTGGGCGATCTAGCTTGTTTGTCCCAAGCAGCCTCTCACGGGTAATCATTAATTTAACTGCCACCTGCCGCTGTAGTTGTTTTTCTCACAATCCACCGACAGGTAGTGATGAAGTTCTGACGAGGACGACGTCGGGTTTTTTGTAGAAAGGGACCCTTTACATTATCGTGTGTTTAAATAAATGACTCTCTTGCGATAGCAGGCGTTTAAATGATTGGCTATTCATTTAAACAGCTGCCATCGCAAGGGAGTGGCGCATCGCTTAGTCATGCATTATTATGCCAGGAGGTGTATGATGACCCGCAAGATTGCACCAGTGTAGACTAATGACCAATTCCGCGTATATGGACATTAAACAATTATCGCTATCACGTCATAAATTTAACGCGGAGGTTTTGTGTCTCCGCAATATTTTTCACACCACCATTTTCATAGTAACGAAGGGAGCACGGACGCGCTCTTTAGTGCTCTCGCATTAAAAGCGCTACCTAAACGACTTGCAATGCAAACGCTGTCTCGAGAGTCTACTGCCGCCACAGTAAATAGGGACGCCGTGGTTCCTCCTGTGGCGCGATATCTATCCAGGCGACGTTCCCTTCAGGCGGTGGAGCGCACACACAACGGCTGCGCCCCATCGACACAGTTGCACTTTTGGGAGGGCACATCCGGCGAGGAACCTCTAGTTGACACCACGTGGCTGCGCTCTGGGAATGTATGTGTAATAAAAGGAGGGAACTAAAACTGCGCAGGCTTAAATGAATGACGCGACAGCCTACATGATTAATAACTGACTTTTTCACAATTGGTGCCTCTATATCTAATGACACGCAATTGGCGCCGTGGTGGATCAGTGGATTGATGCTCGGGTACTGACCCTAAAGACGCGGGTTCGATCCCAGGCGGGGAAGTCGCATTTCGACCGAGGCGAAATGGAAGAGCCCAGTGTGCTGTGGGCTGACAGTGCACGTTAAATAACCACAGGTATTCGAAATTTACCGGTGCCATCTATTATTGCGTCCTTCAAAGCCTGAGTCGCTCTGGGATGTTAAACCTCTAACAACCAAAACTAGTTTTTGGCATGCGTCAATATTTATTTATTTATTTATTTATTTATTTATTTATTTATTTATTTATTTATTTAAGCATACTGTAAGCCTTGTTAGGCTCTTACAGGAGTGGGCAAAATAATGGGACAATTATACAAACAATAGCATATCCAGTATAACATACACGAGATACAAAACATGCGCCTGCAGTAGAAAAGACCATAGCAAGTAGTCTGAGACCATCAACGGTCAAAGGACATGCGCATTGCTATACACGTTCATTTTGATGCATTTAAAACACTGGAAAGGAGAACGACGAAACCACGAAGCGATACAATCAGGTCAACACGATGCTCTTTTGCTCTTTTTATTGTAAATTCTGTTTTTCAAAAAACGACTCTACGTTTTTCAAAAAGATATCAAGAGAGACGTCGTCCATGAATTCGTGAGGCAGATTATTCCATTCTTCAATGGCTAACGGAAAAAAATGAGAATTTATATGTGTTGCATCGCGTTGGGATGGGTCTGATGCACTTTTCATGGTTTAATCGCTTCGAACGATGATAAGGTGCCTTGATGTACTGATTTCTATCAAGTCTTATGCGATCATTGTAAAGAATAAAAAGAAACTTCATCGAAGCAACGCGTCGCCGACAAGCAAGGGTAGGGATACGCGCTTTAGCTCGCAGGGAAGATACGCTGTCATGACGTGAGTAGCAAGAATAAATAAACCGGAGGGCCTTGTTTAGAATTTTTTCGAGTTCATCGCTGAGGTAAGACTGATGGGGGCTCCACCAAATGATGGTGCCGTATTCAAGGATGGGCCTTATGAGGGTATTATAGGCTGTTAGCTTTACATGAGGAGGAGCTGCTGACAGTTTTCTACGGAGGAACCCGAGCTGTTTGAATGCTTTTGCACACGTGTTGGATATATGCGTGTTCCAGCTTAGCTTATGGGTAAATGTAACGCCTAAATATTTCACCGTATCCACCCTCATTATGTTAGATCCTGATAAATTGTAAGAATATGCAAGAGGCACTTTTTTACGGGTAAATGAGATGCAAGACGTTTTGCTGATATTAATTTCCATTCCCCATGTTTCGCACCACCTGGCAATGGTATTTACAGAAGAATTTAATTTTAACTGGTCGTCCGGTCTACGTACCGTAGTGTACAGAACGCAGTCATCAGCGAAAAGCCTTATTGTTATTCCAGGTTCAGCGCAGGCATGAATATCGTATCACGTAAAAAAGGGCCGAGGCCCTTGTCACCGGTAGTGCTCCCATGAAAGCCCCAGGGCGTGAGAGAAAACCTCAACCTATTTATCTTTTAGCACTACCTGAGGCCACAAGGCGGCATTATTCTTCACCTCTCGAAAAATAATAAACACGTAAAACTGTTGCGCGCTACGAGCTAACTGGAGAAGTTCACAGAACAAGAAACGAAGGGGGCAATTGATAGAACGCAAACGGACTCCTTGCGCCTGAAAAAAAAAAAGAAACTGCAGAAGCGCTGTACGTTAGCGCGTGAGATAGGTACTCACACGTAGTCCGTGCGCTACTTCAGGCTGAGGCCGACGGCGTGCACTCCGCACAGAACCGCCGCGCAGAGATTCATAAGTCACATCCGTGATGGGGCGCAACGCTCTTTAAGGTCCAAAGCAGCGGAATAAGAGTTTCTCAGACAAGCCTTGGCGGGAGACAGGGGTCCATTCCTTCACTTGCTCGTCGGGTCGGTACTCGACGTGTCGGTGTCGCTGCTTGAAGCGGCGTGCATCTGTCCCCTCTTCCCGCCTGAAGTGCACGCCGGTGAATTGGCGGGCTTCCTCCGCGTGTTGGGCAAATTCATCGGCGTGTGGCGTGAGTGCCCAGTTCTCGGTAACGCACGGAAACGCGGCATCCAGCACTGCGTGCACATCGCGCTCATAAACGATTAGAAACGGCGTTAAATCAGTTGTTTCTTGTACGGATGTGTTGTATGTGAAAGTCACGTATGGGAGGATCTCATTCGAAGTCTTAAGCCGAGCGTCTACGTACATATCCCGAGCCTGCTCCACCACTTTGGGTTTATAAATTAAATCAATGTTTTGGTTGAGATGTGTCGGAGTTTATTATGGCGAGGACATCGGCTAACGTTTTGTTCAGTCTTTCGGTGAGCCCATTTGACTGCGGGTGCTAGGCAGTAGTCTTGCGAGGGCTCTTATGGCTCACCTTGAATACCTCGTGCATGAGTGGCGGTGTGCAAGCAGTTCCTAGATCGGTGATCACTGATTACGTAGGACGGTGTGCCGTGTCATAAAACACTGCGATGTGTGAAGAACTGCGCGATATGAGATGATGCGCCACGTGGCACCGCCTTGGTTTCCACATAGCGTGTCAGCCAGTCAGTCAGTGGTTCGGTGGGTCGGTCGGTGGGTTCGTGGGTTTGTCAACCGGTCGGTCAATCAATCAATCAATCAATCAATCAATCAATCAATCAATCAATCAATCAATCAATCAGTCAGTCAGTCAGTCAGTCAGTCAGTCAGTCAGTCAGTCAGTCAGTCAGTCAGTCAGTCAGTCAGTCAATCAATCAATCAATCAAAAGCTTTTTATCCGAAAATTATGAGGGTTTGCCCAGGAAAAAAGGGGAAACAATTTTCTCTTGAAACAGCCTGAGCTCACCGCATACATGGCTTGCCGCGTAAGGGGAACGTGAGCACAAAAAAAGAAAAAATATGGATATTATTTTCTCGCGAAATAAATCGCAGAACATTTGACACTTAAATGCACATAGTGTTAAATTGCTATGCCCAAACGAGCCATCAAGAAACATGTTAAGTGGGGCAGTCATTAATTCACAAATATACCAGAAAAAGTGCACCAAGCGATCAAATGTTATCACAAGCACGAGTAACACAAATGATTTTACAGTTGTAAACACATGTCACAAATGTCTTGCAAACTGCAGGTGCCAAAACTAACATTCATCAAAATAAATATATTTGCTAGTACTGGAACGTTATGTCGGAGCATCTGATGACCATTTTAGACGAAAAATACAATAGTGCATAATGATAGACCAACTCAAGTAAGAGAGGCAGGATAAGCGCTCACTTCATCTAGCTTAATTCGCCGCCAAGGCAGCAAATGCAAAGAAAATCCGAGTAATGCGGAGAAAACAAGAACACGAGGCATCAATCAAACCACTCAAGTTTTGGCATCTAAATCTTGAAAAGGGGGACCGAAGTATCGCTCGGACAATCTTTTCCTCTCTTTTTTCTGCAGAACGCCTGCAAAATCTCCCGTGACTTCGTATTTCTTCTCTTGCCCAGAATCTTTATCTCCTGAAGTCGTTGCCCACATTTCTTGCAGTGGTTGCATAATTTTTCCCCTCGCGCATGCTGTGCCGCTCGTTTACACACGACGCATTCTGCGCAATGCTGTTAAAAATGCGCACTTCCTAATTCCTTTAGTGATCGTGCATGTTCAGCTGCGCACTCATTTTACGCACCGCTCTGTTTGCCCACGTAGGCTTTTCCGCAGGTCAGTGCTATCTCGTATACCACACCTGTGATGCACTTCGCGTGCTGCTTGCCTTGCTTTTTGTTGCAAGAGCTTTTCTTTTCATCGCTCGCAATGCGCGCGCATAGCTGTGCCAGCTTGCCTGGAGAAGAAAACACGACTTGCACGCCATGTCTACTCGCCACCTTTTTCACTTTGTGCGCCATCCTCTCCACATAAGGTACCGCTTCTGATTTCACGGTTTTCTTTCTTGCCTAACTCGACTTTTGAAACAAGGCACATTTGGTTTTTCGCAGGAGCGCTTCAGCAACTGCAGTGATGACCGAGCATGGGAACCCCAACAAAACCAACCGATCTACTTGCTTATTAAAACTCGCGTGCATCGAATGGTGGTACGACGTCACGAGAGCAGACTTCGAGGCAGAGGTTAGCAATGGCGCGGCGTACGGCTCTTTTGAATGAGCCGAGGTATAAGGGAGCAACTCCTTCTGTGCTCGAGGTGAGTATCGCCAGCACACATGATGCTCGCACAGGATAAGATTAAGATATATAAACTGCTAACAACCCCGCAAGGAGAGTTCGCGAGTGAAAATTTTTCCCCACCCCTCTTCTTGAAAGTTCGGTAAAGCTTTGCTTACACCATCTCTGTAAGTCGAGTCTTTGTTTCTTGAAAACTATTAGAAAATATTTAGCACAACTGAAAACTTTTGGTACTCTCTTCCTCGTTAAACTTCATTCTAGGGCGCGGTCAATAAAGGCTAGAAAAATGTTAGTAACCACTGGAGCTACGTAGGGTCTGATAATAATAATAATTAGTTTTTGGGGACAGGAAGTGGTCCGGTATCTGTCTCATATATCATTAGACACCTGAACCGCGCCGTAAGGGAAGAGATAAAGGAGGGAGTGAAAGAAGAAAGGACGAAAGAGGTGAAGTAGTGGAGGGCTCCGAAATTATTTCGCCCACCTGGAGATCTTTAACGTGCACTGACATCGCACAGCACACGGGAGCCTTAGCGTTTTGCCTCCATAAAAACGCAACCGCCGCGGTCGGGTTCGAACCCGGGAACTCCGGATCAGTAGCCGAGCGCTATAACTACTGAGCCACCGCGGCGGGTGTAGGATCCGATGCAAATCTCTTGTCGTTGTAGGTAAAACTTGTTCTCACAAGAGGCAAATGCCACACTATGATCAAAATCAAGCAACTTTATAAAATTGAAAATTTGCATCGGACCAGCGTGAGAAAGAAATTTGCTAGATAAAGACAGAAGGAGAGCCGTGTGGAAAATGTAAAATGAAAGAAATCAAGGAGATAACATAAAATCCGGCCAACTAATTCGTACAAGGGTTCATCGGCGAGGAAGGATGTACCATAATAAATGATAAATTGCATAGCAAGACAAATCGGCAGACATAGTTTACTGCGTGAAGATTACGTTTGGGTGACATGCAAAGTAAAATTATAGTTTGTAAAGATGTCCAACGTCCTTTAAATATGCGAACAAAAAGTTCATTGCTTGTCTCTGTTGCCTATGGCAGGCTAAGGTACCTAAACCAATGTCCACTGTTACAGGCACTGGCAAGAGCTTCCCCAAGCAATGATCATAGTTCACACACTCGTCAGCATAGGCAGGACACTCTAGCAGGGTATGTTCCATAGCTTTGATCAAGCTGCAGTTGTTGCAAAGCGGACTGTTCATTTGACCGGAACAGAATCGCAAGCCGTTTGTAAATGCAGCGTCAGCGGAAGATGGTAATAAAGCGTTTCCAGATGGCGAGGAATTCTGAGTGGGAGTCTTGATCTGACATGTGTGTAGACTGAGTAAGGAAATGTAGTGATGTGTGAGCAAGCTTCAGAGCCGATATGTTTCTTCTGAAGCAAATCTTTTAGCCATTTGGGACACATCAGATTTCGTGAAGAAAGCCCAATTGCATCACTGAAGTTGGTGGCCTTTTGCGGGCTGTTTAATTTCCTATTTCATTGGAAAGAATGCCACAGTACGCAGGTATCCACTAAAATGTTATGCAAATGGTCTGCGGCAATATCCAGTTAATGTAGATATTCGATTTCAAGAGAAACAATGTGACGAACGGCTTCTTGTGCTTGCAATCAACGTACGTGAGCAGCATGTAGGTGATCATTTGTCTCGTGCGCTCAGTTAACCCATTCGTTTGGGGATAGTAAGGCAACGAGTGGCGAAATTGTGAAGCGCAGGAACAGAGAAGGTGTTCCACGACATCGGCGGTGATCTGTCGACCACGTTCACTTATGATAACACTAGGAGGTCACACTGGTGGAGAATTACGAATCGCAGTATAAACAAGGACACATAATGCACTGTAGTCCAGGGTAGGGCTGCCGTTTCACGATACGGAATAAGGTGATCAGCCTAAAGCACTGTCCAGCGGTTTCTATCATATGTCTTCGAAAATAGGCTCAGGAGATCTACGCCCACTTGCTCAAACGGTGCTCCAGGTGTCATGAAGGGTGAAGCTGCCTTGATGCAACGCTAGTGGGTAGCTTGCATCGCTGACACTGAGCACAGCTGGCGACGTACCGCTCAGTCATGGCCCGCGTGGTGAGCCGAAAGAAGCGTGCCAGATGCGGTGGAGCGTTCGTGCCGATCTCTAATTTCCATATGTATGGTCGACAAGCATGGCCTGAAAGACGGAGGTCAACAGGCTTTTTTGGAACTACCAGCACGAAGCCGTGGCCGTTTCTATTCCATAACTCACCATCTCGCAAACAGAAGTGGCCGTAGGATTGAATATGTATGTTCCGCTTTGAACGTGGCGATATTATGAAAAGCGGGTGAAACTGACGTGGTGCAGTGGTCGAAATTATCGACATTAGGCACTGTTTTAGGAAGTAGCAGCTACACTTTTTAGAGTTAAGCACAAGGCCAGATTTGCGCACGCAGTCCAGGACGAAAACTAAACTGTCGCTGTGCTCATTCACCGTCTTTGTGAACTTGGAAACATTATCTATGCAGCACACGCATATTTCCGACGTCAAACGGTGGCGTATAGTGTTCATAATTTAATTAAAGGTGGCAGGCGCATTGCAAAGACAGAACGGCATCACATTAAATTCTTAAAGGTCCTGAGGTGTAAGAAATGCAGTTTTCTCTTTCTCCACGGGATGCATAGGGATTTTCCAGTACCCTGAACGGAGGTCTACAAGAGGGAAGTAGGAGGCCGAAGAAAGACTGTCCATGGCATCGTCGACTTGAGGAAGGGAGTGTACGTCTTTTGTAGTGACGGCATTGAGACGGCGGTAATCAATGCGAAAATTCCACAGTGCGTCGATCTTCCTGACAAAAATTTATCGAGCAGCCCGAGGACTGCACAACTCTTAAATAACGCCCTTTGCTAACATCTTCTACACATGGTCATTGATCACATTCCGTTCAGACGGTGATACTTGTTAGGGCTTTTGCCGGATCGGTTGTGAGGCGCCAGTGTCAACCCGGTCAAGAGTCCGAGGAGAGGGAATGGAATGTAAACCGCCGCGCTGCGAAAAGCCAAACACGGAGAAGTGTCTCATGAAGATGACCAACTTAGCGCAGCGCTCATTCGTGGAAAGCGAGTTTTCAATCATGCCAATGTTGTGAATCACGCTGAAGGGATGGTGCATCTTCATGGGCAACACAATATGTGCAAAAGAAGCAGAAAAAAATCCGAGGCAAAGGAGATAGTTTTTTCTTATTACCTTCACGTTCAAAAAGCAGCTATTTCGGCAAGCTCATTTTGATAATTGACAATTTTCTTGACTGTGCACGTGCGGTGCGAGGTCTTCCGTGCGCTGACATTGATGTCGTGCGAACCGTCTATGAGCCTGCGAGACGGCGGTGTACGTAACTGTATATAGCGTCTACGTGATTTTACGCGAGCTTCAGGACGCCAACTACGACTCTGTGCACGAGACCTTCGAGTCTGTCTGTGCTTACGACGCTGCATATGACGTGTACGTGTAAAAACGCGAGTCGTAAGACATCTCTTACAATCTGTTTCAGCTCTTCCATATCTCTACAAGGCAACATAGAATTCTTGTAGAGCTATACCAGACATCCTAGAAGCTCTTCAAAACCTCGTAGTATTCTGGCACGAATCACATAGGTTACAGAAATCTCATACATGACTTGTGTACAATTAAATAGTACTCACGTACATTTCGCACTAACGTTTTCCAGAGGGACGCCTCAAATTAGGAACAAGTATTGTCGTTCGGTATACAGAACACTCGAACGCTGCTTACACTGCAGGTGAGCGATTAGAAACCAAAAACTGGTACACCTACACCTACAACTGCTGTACAGCCAGGTGGCATTACCGCTTTACGGATGTTTTTTTCACGCATAGCGGAGGACTCCTTTTTCAGGTACACCTAGCGCTGGCATCCAATAAAGGGTGTTTATGTCTTCTTCGTGATGTTCGACGCATCCTGGGGTTGAAAGTATTCTCTACGTCAAGGTAGTTTGCCTTGCGTCCCATTATCTTTTAGTGGGTGTTTTCCGGAAGCACTTTTTCTTTACTCTGCCATTCTCTTTGGGTGCAACGCAGGAACTAAAAAATAAATACGGTCTGATGCAATCACATTTGGCTTCATAACAGTAGCCGATAAAGGAAGGTTTCGAGGACACATAAGAAGGAACAGACGAACTATTCTATCAGTTGATAACCTTGTAATTATAGCGAGGCTGCTTCAACTAAATAAGGATATTTTTTAGTTAGAAGAGCACAAAAATTAAGACTCTGGTATCGCGGCAACCAAGTGTTCTCAATGCCAAACCCCGATGAGGTCACTGCTTTTCGCGTATACCTAAGCGTATTAACGTTAGGGCGTTGCGATTTTGGTCTGCAAACCCTGAGAATATTGAAATTTTGAAGTCGTCATCGCAGCTACTACCGTTAAAGAACAGCGAGAAACTATTTTGTTTTCAGATTCTAATTACTAACAAAATTAGTTTTCCCGTTATACACTACCTAGAGCGTCCTTTTCAGGCAATACGGGCAAAGGGACGCGCAAAAGAAATCTAGTTCCTGACAACGTTTTAGTGAATTTGGACTCCCAAAATTATTGCGCGCATTATTATCAAGAAAAACCAGGAGATTCGGATCATTGCATGCGCTGCGAGGAAGTGAAATCTGGGATATATGTACCGCGCTAAGGCACTTCGAAACCCACACTGCGGCGCAAGTTGTTGGGACAAAGACAGTTTATCACATGAAAGTAGAAAGCGTGTTTTTCATATTTGAAAGACAGGCTTGAGAACAAAGACTTTTATTCTGTGGCTAAAACTTCAAGAATGCTTTCTTAACTGCAACGATTTTATTCCGTTTGCGGCATTAGTCATAATCGGCGTCGTAAAGTTGACGGTGAATAAATATCGGACGATGATTCTGCTCTGGTACCTGCCGCCCTTGAAGCAAGGTTCATCATCATCATCATCATCATCATCAATCATCATCATCATCAGCCTTACTACACCCACTGCAGGGCAAAGGCCTCTCCCATGTCTCTCCAATTAACCCTATCCTTTGCCAGCTGCATCCACCCTTTGCCTGCAAACTTCTTAATCTCATCCGCCCACCTAACCTTCTGCCGCCCCCTGCTCCGCTTACTTTCTCTTAGAATCCACTCCATTACCCTTAAGGACCAGCGGTTATCTTGCCTTGGCATTACATGCCCTGCCCAAGCCCATTTCTTTCTCTTGATTTCTACTAGGATGTCATTAACCCGTGTTTGTTCCCTCACCCACTCTGCCCGCTTCCGATCTCTTAACGTTACACCTATCATTTTTCTTTCCATGGCTCGCTGCGTTGTCCTTAACTTAATCTGAACTCTTTTCGTTAGCCTCCACGTTTCTGCCCCGTAGGTGAGTACCGGTAAGATTATGCTGTTGTACAATTTCCTCTTGAGGGAAGTTGGTAAACTGCCACTCATGATCTGCGAGAGTTTGCCGTATGTTCTCCACCCCATTCTTATCCTACTAGTTATCTCCCTCTCGTGATCCGGATCAGCTGTCACTACCTGCCCTAAGTAGACGTATTCCGTCACAATTTCTAGGCTCTCGCTGCCAATTGTGAACTGTTGTTTCCTTGCTAGGCTGTTGAACATTACCTTGGTTTTCTGCATGTTAATTTTTAGACCCATCGATCTGCTCTGCCTGTCTAACTCATTGATCATGATTTGCAGTTCACCTCCTGAGTGACTCAGCAAGGCAATGTCATCAGCAAATCGCAGATTATTTAGGTATTCTCAATTTATTCTTATTCCCAACTGTTCCCAATTCAGGCCTCGAAATACCTACTGTAAACATGCGGTGAACAGCATTGGCGAGATCGTGTCTCCTTGCCTGACGCCCTTTCTTATTGGAATTTTATTGCTGACTTTATGGAGGACTATAGTAGCTGTGCAGTTGCTATATATATTTTCCAGTATTTTGTCATAAGGCCCTTATATCCCCTAATTACTATCCGTTGCCTACAAAGTATTTACTAAGGTAATCGCTAATAGAGTCAGGGCAACGTTAGACTTTAATCAACCAAATGATCAGGCAGGCTTTCGTAAAGGATATTCCACAATAGATCATATTCACACTATCAATCAGGTGATAGAGAAATGCGCAAAATATAACCAACCTCTATATATAGCTTTCATTGATTACGAGAAAGCATTCGACTCAGTGGAAACCTCAGCAGTCATACAGGCATTGCGTATTCAGGGGAAGCAAGGTTATTCATTGCCAATGCCAGAAAGCAACGTTTCGGCACAAAAAAACGCTGCAGCTTCGTTGAAACATTCCAATAAAGGCCATTTGTTTCAACCAACCTGTAGCCTCGTTTAGACAGTGGTTGGTTTTCAGTCCATGTGTAACCCTGTTCTGTGAACGAATTATTGCACTTGAAGTTTTTGAAATGTATGAACATAAACGTAGTGGACCTTTTATATCTAGTCTAAATTGTTTTAGTGCTCGTTTGAAACTTTTTCTTCGTTTGTTTTCTGTTTTTCGGGATCCAGTCGTTCATGTAAACGCTGTTCTCCGCTGCATTGCGTGTCGCTAGAAATTTTCGCCTCTGCTGCGTTCAGCAAACTTTCTTCTAAAGGCACGTACTTTAAAAAGCTGACCTAAACTCTGAGGCACATAATGTTTCTTAACTGCACCTTAGGAAGATGATTGTCAGGTTTTCTACAAATATTCAGACACTATTGAAGCGCAAAATGAATGTTTGCGTAAGGAAGAAACGCGCACATTCAAGGACAAACGGAGCACTCACTAGTTTTTTGCAACGAATCATGCTAAATATTTGATGCGCGCAGCGCATGCGCGCACAGTACACACAAATGTGTGAACGGAAAATCTAGTGGTCACAGACACGTTAAGAAGCATCTTGTCTTCTGGCAGACTAAAGCCAGCATTCCAATCTGTACAGGAGAATTGAAGCATCGCTCACGCATTCATTTGTCATTTCACTTGTGTGACGCGCTTCCAGCAGTTCACGTACGCGTCCGTCTTTACTTTAGAAGAACTACGATTTGGCCTACATTGTGTATATTATTTGAGGAGGGAAATAAAAGCGCCAAAAAGAAGCAGGAGGAGCGCCTATCCTCTTTCGTTCTTCTGTTGTGCTTGTCGTTTTATGTGCAAAAGTTCCTTTTGTTGTCTTTACACTTACAAAGACTTTTCATACTGTCGAAATATGGTGCACACTGCTGGCAAGACATGCAATCCGGCACACTGTGAACTTTTCCGAAGACAAAAATTTTATACGTGCTTCC